>JAJOOH010000994.1:0-192792 GCA_029582605.1 Solanum gracilifrons
CCAGAACTTCTTCAGGCCCTCTTTTTTGCATGATCTCTCTGTCATCTTCATACAGGCTCTCCCTTGATAGTATTTTCGATTGTTTAATTTTTGCTTGTAAAGGGAGAGTCTCCCTAATTTATGCTTTCCTAGATTCTTTGTATCGAGAGGAGTCCTCTCATATAGGTGCTTAGAAGATAGGCTCTTAATTAGTTTTTTGGGACGAGTTGGAGAACCTGCTAAGATTACTTAGTAGGCTACCAACTCTCGTCCCACCACTAAGGGGAGGTAAGGTTTATGTCCCCCTCCGTGTATCTTTTGTTTTTTATCTATGTTAAGGCCTGGGGGTGTAGCTAAGCCCCTGACCCCTCCAAGGGTCGTTTAAAAAAAAAAAAAAAAAAAACATGTACACCTTCATTTAAACTAAGACCCATTACACCCATGCCCCCGGGATACTCAGACTTCTCCCAGTTTGGCTAAATTTGACCATTTGATGACTTTAGTCCTGAGGAATGACTTAGACTTAACCCGACTAGAATCAACAACATAGAAGCACAACCCAACAATTTAGACTAATTTTTAAGCACAAAATTTTAGGAAATCAACAATATGGGCAATTGCAACATGATATTCAAATTAAAACAGACACAAAATCATACAATCATAGATCAGAAAGGTCCAACACACTTCACTAAGATAAAATCAATTGCAAATGAGAAAAATCACTAAATATAAGTCCGGGATTCGGAAAATAAACCTTAAAAGCCAAATAAATACTTTGAAATGCTAGGCGACAAATAAATCCAACTCTGAACACACAATCAATGAGACAAAAACACACGAAACTAGGAAAATATAGTACGGGTGCGAGTTAGGAAAGTTGAAAAGTGAGGGAATGTGAAAGATTTTAAACTTTTGGCCTTTAAAAACTGTCCAATTCTTGCCCATTCGACAACATTAATCTTGCTCGCCGACCCACTCAGAAACACGCCGAGTGGGTACTTACCTCGCCTAGTTTAATAGGACCTCCAGTTAATGTGGGGATCCAAACGACATACAATATCGAGATCGTCGACCTTGTCGACGATTCACCAATCTGCTCCTAGGCTTGCCGAGTTTAACAAACTCCAATTTCAAAATTTTGTGAGTCCAACAGCGGTCTAAGTCGGGCTCGCCGACCTTTTCAGCGAGTCACCGATTGGACTTTTAACTCGCCAATCTGCACTTTTCAAACAAATTCCATACTTTAACTTGCAAAATCAACACACCGTTATTTAAAACTCAAAAAGAAAGAAAATAAAACTTCGGTTGCCTCCCAAGCAGCGCCTTTGTTATTGTCGCGGCACGATGCAAGTCCACGCTCAAGCCTCATTCTTGGGGTTGTCTATAGTGTCACTAGGCAACCCCCCTTGTTGTCTCGAGTTTAAATGAGACGAGATATGACCCATTTGGGTCTCTAAGTATTTGATCGAGATGAAATGGGAGGTAATCGTCTGGCTAAGGGTCGACATATCTTCCTTCATCTTTTTCAAAATCTTGTCCGACCTCTCAACCTTGTAGAGAATACGAGACTGTATATCCTTAGACCGACCATCCTCAAAGTCCTTTGGATTTTGGCATTCATGGGAGGAACATATCTATCCTTCTCCCTGTCTCTCTCTTTCTAGGTGGGGTTACGGTCCCTCCACTCTCTATCATGATCCTTCCAACCTTCATCCTTATTCCAACCTTGGTTACCACCCTGCCTCAGGTAGTTTGAATGATAACCACCACATTGGTTGGCTAGGAAATTCACTTCTTCATTGTACAAAGCCTCAAACTTGGCCTCATCAGGATTAACACACCTGACACCCACAACATCGACACTTCGAGCACCATCTCTCATGACATTTTTGGTCAAAATGTCAATTTGTGTCATAATCTTGGCCATGTTTTGGTCTCTCTCTTGGTCTTTCTCCAACTGCTCATTGGTTAATTTAAACGTGTGAAATCTTCGCGGGTGTACCAAGCCCGATTAATTGTGGTCATACCATCCAAAAGATGGGCTACTATAACGTAAGGTTGTTACATCAGACCTCCCGAAGAAAGTTGGTCAGCAACACCCTTGCTCACCAAATCAAGGCTTCGGTAAATATACTGCAGCAAAACGTTATCGGGCAAACCATGAGTTGGGCATTGCAGCACCAACTTCTTGAATCTTAGCCAAGTCTCATGAATTGGCTCGTCCTCCAAACGCTTGTAGCTTTGGATGCTATCCCGAAGAGTCATCATCTTCGAAGGAGGGAAAAACACACTTGAAATGCGGTGACAGGATCTTCCCACGAAGTGATTGATTCTCGTGGCAATTCAGCCAACCACTTACATGTTTCTCCCATTAAAGAAAATGGGAACAACCTCAACCATACCAACTCTTGGGATATGTTCTTGAATGAGAACGGCCCGCAAACATCAACAAAGTTTCTAATATGCTCATGGGGATCCTCATGAGCCAAACAACGTAACATCCCCTTCAATTTCAAGAGCTGTAACATAGTACTTGTGATATGGAACACAACGTTCCCTTCGGCCGGAGGCAAACAAATGGCACCAATTCCACCCATAAGATGAGGGACATTAGCATTTGGCTCATTGACATCGTTGAGGTTACCGATGTCATCTTGGTGTCCCACTTGGCTACCGTTGCTTCCGTTCACACTCATACTCTCTGTTTAAAACAGCAACAAACGAAACAAAACTAAAAGTAAGTAGATTCGACAAAGACTAAAAAGAACAAAATTCAACTTAACTAAAGAATCTTAACCAACACCACTCCCCGGCAGCGGCACCATTTTGATTAACGTTTCGAGGAAACTTAATCTAGTTCTAAGTGTCAACGATCGTTAGTCAGTATAATAACTTAACTAAATGAGTTGGGGTCAAATCCCACAGGGAGTGGTACGTGTTTAAGATTCAAGACTCAAGTGCAAATATGTTCGAACCAGCCATAGGAATAGACATTTACGATTAAAAACATAATGTAAATCAGGAGGTGACACGAATGTCAAATAAGAGGGTTTTCGTTTTGACTATCAGCTACAACAACATCAAATAATACAAAGATAATAATAGGGAGACAGGTTCTTGGGATGTGATTCAATATGGGCTATTATTGACAAACGTGTAGTTGCAACTATTAGAAAATAACTGTAAATTAATGAATAAGCTAGACTATAAGACAGGTAAACTTTCTCTCGAACAATTTACTCCGAATCAAGTCAATTTCTCTCGAACATCGATAATCATGAAATTAAGAACAACCAATGCTTTAGTCCATTCACTCTCTCGAGCTGAATGTGTGGAAAAAAATTTAGGATTCACTCTCTCGAGCTGAACCCATGACAACCCAATACCCACAGACCATAAATTCAGTAAGCCAAAAACACGAAGGTAGAATTGCATTTGCAACTACAATTCTTTAAACCACAATTACTGATTGGAATCACTTCTAAACAACAATTACACTAACAAATAGCAACACCCATTAGCTAAATCAACCCATAATCACATAATCACACCCCAAGAATTGCGGTTTTAGCTAGACATCATAAAAAGATAGAAATCGTTACCAAATTGTGTTTCCATCAACTGGGTATGATTAATTTTGTCTTTACAAAGGTCCTAATTGAAGAATCTCGAAGACCCACTTTCAATTTCTCAAAAATGGAAAGTTTCAATTCTTCAAAGCTAAGGTAACTTGTCTCTAACTTCATAATACTTAATCTTCAAAAATAAGATAAAACTTATGACCAAAAAAGTCTAATAATAAAACTAACTAATGTTTGAAAATGTATTTATAGTCGCCAAAAATATGTTACGAAGGGCCATTAGGTGCAGTAAGTTGGGATCGCCGATCAACTCGGCGATCCGCCCTTTGGTCAGTTCCATCGCCATTTTTCTTTGGCCTTCAACATTCAAAATTCTGTAACTTTGGACGATCCACCACTGCATCGTGGAACCACTCGGTGACATGTCGACTGCTTCTTTCTCTCACCGAATTGATTTTATCCTTCAGGGCTTGTCACACTAGAACTTTAGGAGAGGTAGTGGCCATTCAACGACTCGCCAAAAGGACTCGGTGATCTCCAGGCCTTCATTTCTTTGTTCTTTCAGCTCACTTTGTTCCTTTTTGCAAATTAGTTTCCATGTTTTGTTCGTCAATCCAAATACCTGGAAATCAAGGATTTTACATTAGTTATTGGCACAAAATAAGCATTTGAGGACACTAAATCTATCCAAATAAAACCCTGAATAAGTGCAAATTGTGGAATCATCACTGCTATTGCCTCCGGACCCCCTATCACCCAGGTCATGCGTTATAAGATTGGCTATCTGGCCTAATCTACTGATGTGCATGCCTCCCGGGTAGAGGCTGTCATTCCTGGGTTGATAGAGCAGGCTACTGCTGCTGCCTTAGCCTATATTAGGGCTGAGATGAGAGAGCATTGGGACTTAATTAAGGTCACAAGTTGGAATTAGACACCCTTACGGTGCGAGTTGAGGAGTGTGAGAAGAGCCAGGGTGAAATAGATGATGTGATCGCCTTGAAGGCCGAGGTTGCTGGAGTGAGGAAAGATGTGGATGAGCTGAAGTCCAGTGATTTATCAATGTTCCTTGGTACCGTGGAGATTCCTAAGATTCCGAGTGCTGATGTCCCAACTAGTTCTGAGGTTCCTTCAGCTACTACCGGAGATGATATTAGAGCTGATGATGCTAAAACTGAGTTCGAGGCGGAGACATATTAGGAGTAGCTTGGTGTTACAAATAAGGATGTTTATGATGATTTGGCGGACCTAGAGGGGCCCATGGTGAATACAACTGTGCAGGCCTCTTTGAGGGACGGGTCTATGGTGGGCTCTAGTGGAGCCAAGGATGCTGATGAGTTAGGAACTGCTGCCCAGATAGAGGTAGTGACCGATATGCAGGCTTCACCTCAGGCTTCGCCTGGCAGGATGACTCTTTTACCTCCGTTTCTGTCTTTTTAGATTTTGTTCTTATTTCCTTGCATTTGAGGACAACTGCTATTTTTTGTTGGCGGGATGAGGTATTTCTATACCCACCTCTATTGGGTTGTTTTTGTGAATATTGGTTTGTTAATGGTTTTGTTTTGTGAATGTTAGATCTGACTTTTGGTTTATATATCTATACCTTGTTGTTTGATGCATATTGGTCCTTTGTTTTGAATTGCAAATGGTTTTGAACCGATTTTAAAATTTTTGCCACCTCTTGATGTGTGTAAATGTGGCTGTTCTCTTACAATCTTGAGTGTCAGTTGTGGTCAATACCAATGACTTGAATAGTGCTCTTGTGTGAATGTGCAAATACGATGAGGTGAATTTAGTTGCATAAGTCATATGTGAACTTGTAGCATCTCATTGTGACTATGCTATTTGTTAAGTGGGACTCTTGTGATGATCGTTGTATGCTTGCGAAAATAGTTAAGTCTTGTTTTGATAATTATGTAGGATTCCATTCGTGGTGAGAATGACTTGTAATGCATGCTTGGTTGTACCTAGAACTTGCCTCGTTGGTACAATTGGCTAATGTGAGTGAATGATAGAAATTATCTCAGGCAATTTGTGGAGAGTGAACCTATTTTGCCTTTATTCCTCTTTGTGACTACCTTGTGAGAGTGTGAACCTAGCTTGGCACTACTTGAGCCTACCATTTTCTTTGGAAGAACCTTGAACAAAAATGACCCCTTTTATTTCCCATCTATAATCTTCATGAGGTATTGATTGTTGTAAATAGCCAACTTAGGCCAAAAGTTTAAGTTGGGGGTATGGTTAAAAAGGAGGTAACTTAAGAAGTTTGAGAAATTCCCCTAATTTGAAAGACCTTGTTGAAAAACATAGAACCCCTAAATATAAAAATAGAAAGACAAAAAGAAAGATGAAAATGATCGAAAAAGAGAAATGTTGTTGAAATAAAGTGTGTAAAATGAGCAAAAGAAATGGGGTATCAAATAAGTTTTGCTTAAAAGAATGGGGTGTGACTTTTGAGAATCAAAAAGTGTTGTAAGAGAAGGTGAAAGAATAAAGTGCAGGCCATGCTTCATGATGGTAGAAGTCACTAAGCCTAAATGTTCATACCATTACCCTCAACCCCGTTACAAGCCTTGAAAGAACTTTGTGATCTTGAATGAGCTTATTATCTTGTTGATTGGAAAATACGGGCAAGCCTATGGGGAAAATCATATATGTGTTTGTTTTTGAGAAAATGAGAGTTGTTGTTGATTCCGAAAGCTGATTAGCTTCGTGTGAGTATGGAATCATTTTTGTGTAAGGGCATTCGAATACTTTTATTGAGCTTGAACTTGCATTTGAAGCAAGCATTGTGAACTTGAGTCCATTCGATGATGTTTAGTCACAATTTGGAACTTAGAGTGCACAATTGAACATTGCATGTGTAGTTTGAACCTCTCGTGTGCATGTGTGTTGAGTCTTGAGTAGCTCTGTTTGTAGACATCCTTATTGAGCTTATTGATCTTGAGTTTTACTTGAGGACAAGCAAAAGCTTAAGTTGGGGGTGTTGATGAGTCTGGGATTTCGACTCAGTTAGGGCTTTGTTTTGATAGTTTAAGTGTCCTCAATGCCTAATTTATGATCTAAACTGATGTGAAAGTGTTGATTTGCTGCAATGAAGGCTAAAGGAGCAAGACAAGGACATTATCAAGCAAAAGGAGACAAAAAGCTGAAGAAGTTAAAGGAAGGCAATCCTGGTGATCGCCAAGAACACTCGGCGAACCACCGAGTGGCTCTTTAGCTCGCCTAAAGTTCCAGCATGCCAGCCCTGGGGAAGAACCTACTTGACGATGGAATTGGACATTCGATGGACCACTGAACAACTCGATGAGCGCGATCTTGATTTCCTAAAGTCACAAAATCCAGAGGATTAAGAGCTAAGGCATATCGACAATGGACTGGAGCAAAAGCCAGATCACTGACCTGGTTGGCGAGATGCGACTTACTTCGCCTAATGGTCCTGAAGGCCAAAAATTGGGAAACCATAATTTGAAATTTAAAAGGCAGGAAACAAAGGAATTTGGGAATTCAAGCATTGTAGAAACTAAGTTGAGTTCTCCTCAGAATTCTAGTGTAGACTTTCAAACTTTTGAGACTTGGTTTGGAGGAATTGCAATTGGGTTTTTGAATTAATTCGATTTGAAGCATTGTAGAGACTTGGAAACCATTACCCAACTCATGGCTAATATAGTTAGTAATTATTTTATTCTTTTTATGATGTGTAGCTAAAACCTCAATTCATGGGGTGTGATCAAGTCATTATGGCTTAATTAGCTTATGAGTATTGTTCTTTACTGATTTTAATGTTTAATTGAAGTGGGTTTAATCGATAGCTGTGTATTAATAGATGAATTGTAGTTGCAAATGCAATTCTACCTTAGTGTGTTGGGATTGCTTGAGAAAGAGGTTTTATAACCAAAGTTTTTGATTAATGATTGTAGTTATTGGGTTGATGTGGGTTCAGCTCGAGAAAGTGAATCCTAGGCTCGATTCTACCTAACTAGCTCGAGAGAGTAGATAAATTAAGGTTTTAGGCTGTTGTTATTGTTAAACTTGTCGAGATTCAAGAGAACTCACTTGAATCGTAATATTTGTTCTAAAGAAAGCTATTGCATCCATAGTCTAGCCTACATACTGAGATTTAGTAATCGCTAGTAAATTTCAATTACTCATATAGCGAAATTAGCCTATAATCGATCACATCTCGAGAATTCCTCTCTACATTGTTGATTCCCCTGTTTTCGTATTGGTTTTAGGTGCTAATAAACAAACAAATCCACCCATCTAACATTCGTGGTCAATCCCTTCGATTTATCTAAATGTTTTTAATAATTTTTATTCCTACAACCGATTAGATTACATCTATAAATTCATAACTGAATTCAAACTTGTACAACTCCCTGTGGGTTCGACCCCAACTCTTCGTTGGATTTTATACTAGATAACGATCGTCTACACCTAATATTGGATGAGGTGTAGTTCACCGTTCATCCACTACGACCGGTGATGTTGCTAGGGCTGATGATGCAGATGCCGAGTTTGAGGCAGAGGATGATGAGGAGGAGCTGGGTGTCTGTGATGCAACTATGTATGATGACTTAGCAGATCTTGAGGGAGCCATTGTTGAAACAGCTGTGCAGACATCACTCAGAGATTACTCGATGTTGGGCTCCAATGGAGCCAATGATTCTTCTGAGCCGGGCACTAATGCCTAAACAGATGGAGTCACCGACATGTAGAACTCACCAGGCTTACCCATGCAGGATGACCTTTTTTCTCCATTTCTGTCATTTTTAGACTATTTTATTATCTCTTTGCATTTGAGGACAACTGCCAGACTAGTTTGGTGGGGTGAGGTATTTCCCTACCTACCTCTTTTGGGCTGTTTTGTGTATGTTTGCTATTGTTGTTTTGTGAATGTTGGATCGTATCTTGTGTCTTGATATAAATTTGTTTTTGGTCCATAAAATTGGTTTATTGTTTTTAATGTGCAAATGGTTTTGAACTTATTTTAAAAATTGTCACCTTTTAATGTGTGTGAATGTGGTTGTTCTCTTGCAATTTTGAGTGTCGATTGTGATCAATACTGATGACTTGAATAGTGCTCCTGTTTGAACGACATGTGTGTGCAAATCTGATGAGGCAAATTGAGTTGCATAAGTCATATGTGAACTCATAGCATCTCATTGTGACTAAGTCGGTTGTTGAGTGAAACTCTTATGATGATCATTGCACACTAGCGAAAATGGTAAAGTCTTGTTTTATGATTGTGTTGCATGTCGTGTGTGGTGAGGTAGTCTTGAAATGCATAATTGGTAATACCTAGTACTTACCCCGTTGGTCCAATTGGCTAGTGTGACCGAATGATAGAGATAATCTTAGGCATAATTTGTGGAGAGTGAGCCAATGTTGCCATTATACCTCTTTGTGACCACCTTGTGAGAATGTTAACCTAGGTTTGCACCATTTGAGCTTATCATTTTCTTTGGATGAACCTTGAACATAAATGACACCTTTCCTTCCAAACTAAAATCTTCATGGAGCATTGGTTATATTGAATAGCCAACTTAGGCCAAAAGCCTAAGTTGGGGGTGTGGCGAAAAAGGAGAAAAATCAAGAAGTTTGAGAAATTCACCTCTTGAAAGATTGTGTTGAAAAAGATGGAACTCCTCTATATAAAAAGAGAGAGAGAGAGAGAGAAAAATGAAAAAAAGGAAAAAAATCGAAAAAGAAAAGAATTGTTGAAATAAAGTGTGTGCAATGATCAAAATAAATGGGGTATCCAATGAGTCGTGCTTGAATGAATAGGGTGTGGATTTTGAAAAGAAAAACTGTGATAGAAAAGGAGAAAGAATGAAATGCAGGCCATGCTTCATGAAGGTAGAAATCACTAAGCCTAAATGATCATACCATTACCCTCAACTCCGTTACAAGCCTTGGAAGACCTTTGTGATCTTGAATGAGCTTATTATCATGTTGATTAGAAAATACGGGCAAACCTATGGGATAAAATCATGCTTGTGTTTATTGTAGAGAGTGTGAGAGTTTCTTTGATTTCGAAATTCTAAAAGTATATGAAATTTGTGTGAGAATGGAATCATTTTTGACGTGAGGGCATGCAAATGTTTTTGTTGACCTTGAACTTGCATTTGAAGCAGGCATTGTGAGCTTGAGTCCATTTGATAATGGTTAGTCACAATTTGAAACATAGAGTGCACAATTGAACCTTGCATGTGTAGTTTGAACCTCTTGTGTGCATTCATGTTGAGTCTTGAGTAGCACTATTTGTAGACATCCTTATTGAGCTAATTGATCTTGAGTTTTACTTGAGGGCAAGCAAAATTTTAAGTTGGAGGTATTGATGAGTCTGAGATTTTGACTCATTTAGAGCTTGGTTTTCATAGTTTTATTGTCTTTGATGCCTAACTTATGCTCTAAACTGATGCTTAAGTGTTGATTTGCTGCAATGAAGGCAAAGGAGCAAGTCAAGGATATTATCGGGTAAAAAGGAGCGAAAAAGATGAGAAAGGCTGAAGATAGCAAAAGCTGAGAATTGCCAAAGCCATTCGGAGACTCGCCGAGTGGAACTTCAGCTCGCTTAAAGTTCCAAACTACTATCCCTGGGGAGAAGCCAAATTGGCGATGAGTTTGGACCTTTGGCGAACCACCGAACGGATCGGCGACACAAACATGGATCGCCTAAAGTCACAGAACCCTGAGGTTAAATAGCTAAGGAAAATTGGTGATGGAATGGAACCGTTGGCGCATCACCGACTTGGTCGGCGATACTCGACTAACCTCGCCTAGTGATCCTAAAGGCCAAAATTTGAGAAAGTGTAAATTGAATTTCAAAAAGTAGAAAAAGAGTCCAGTCTTGAATCCAGTCATTTCCTGAGTAACTTTTCCATTGTAGAACTTTGAGCTTTCTTTGGAGACTTTGTTTTACTTGGTTTTGAGGAACTTTCAATTGGGTTTTCGAATTGAGTTGATTTGAAGCATTGTAGAGATTTGGGAACCATTACCCAGTTCATGGATAACATAATTGGTAATGGTTTCTTCCTTTTTATCCAATATTGGGGTGTGATCCTGTGATTATCTGCTTTAATTAGCTTGCGGGTATTGTTGTTTACCGATTTAAATGCTAATTTGAAGTTGGTTTAATCAATATCTGTGTATTAATCTATAAATTGTAGTTGCAAATGCAAATCTAATTTAGTGTCTGTGTTAGCTTGAGAGAGATGTTCTAGAACTAAGGTTATTGATTGATGATTGTAGTGATTGGGTTGTTGTGGATTCAGATCGAGAGAGTGAATCTTAGCTTGATTCTACCTATCTAGCTCGAGAGAGTAGATAACTTGAGGTATTGGGCTGCTTCCAGTGTTATGATTCTCGATGTTCGAGAGAACTCACTTGAATCGTAATAGTTCTTTAAGAGAAAGCTATTGCATCTATAGTCTAGCCTACCCCTGAGGTTCAACAATTGTTAGTAAATTACAATTACCCATGTTTACATCCCTACTCTATTCAAATAGGGCGAAACGTCGCGGTGACTCAAAAATAATCGATTAAGTCAATTTTAAAAGAATTTTAAGAATAAATGAAGTTTTAAAGGAGTCGCCACCTAATTTTAGGAAACAACTAGGAAACCAATTAAATATGTCTACGAAACCATTTGATTCTAGGTAAGGGTTCGGGTTATTCCGAAGGGAAGGTGTTAAGCATCCTTCAAAATCCACAACTGTGGGTCCCAGCTGAATTCACTTTTTTCAAATTGAGTAGGAGATAAAAACAAATATACAAGTATAATAAACAAGCAATATACACAAGTAATAAAATAAAATAATATTACAAGACACGACCTAAAATTTGTCTAACATCAATATATACAAAATAATAAATAAAAATTATAATTCGAACTCCGTTCGATTAGCTTCAATGGGAAGCAGCTCCGTGTACCTGTAAAGACACTTAGTAAAAGTGTTAGTACTAAATAAATATGAATAAAAATGAATAACTCAAATAATAACATAAAAATAAAAACCCGTCTTATTAACATGGGAGGCCTTGGAAATCGACGATAATTTCTTCATCGGCCAATTTTAACAAACAACAATATATGAACTTAAACTAAATTCCGTCTTTTACAATGTGGAGGCCTCCAAAATCGACAGAGAGATTTTCTCATTGGCCATTTTAACTTGTAACGATAATAATAATTATTAAGAGATAAAAATACTAAAATAACAACACCCAAACACATAAACAGTGAAGTAGGAATAATTAACCTAATAACGCAATCAACAATGATAGCAACTAATACAGATTTTAACAAAAGATATATGTATAAAGTAATAAAAAATTAACAACTGACCACATAAAAATCAACAAAAGATGTATAAAATTAACAATAATTTAAAGTAATAAATAAAACAATCACAACTAAACACATGTTAGCTATTATTAGAACATTAAACAAGAATGAATCATATTCAACTAGCCACTAAATTCTCATAACTATAATAACAAAAACAAAAAACAAGAACAACAAAACAAACATAAAAAACATTAATCAAAGTGATAGGAAACATAAATAAATAAAGGTTGAATCATCACATGAACTAATTCCACTAAAATCCGTAACATTCCATCATAAATTGCTAACACAATGAAAAGGAAAAGAACCCCAAACAAATGAATATTATCGCACAATAAAATAAATAATTGTAAATAAAAAGATTCAAAATAGAGTAGATTTTGCAACATACAAACATTAAATAACAATTTATATGAAAAACCAACAATTAAGGGAAAAGAGAATTTAATTACTATCAGATTTTCCCAAAGAAAGAGCTCACAGGTGGAGTTGTGGCTGAAACATTAAAGTTGGATTTTCAATTTCGCCAGAGAAAACACAGAACAACAGCATGACAGCTCTCGCTCATCGGAGTACCTGCGAAACAAACAAACAATAGAAAAGGGGAGAGGGGAGGAGGAGTAGCGATGGTGGCTGCTTGTTTTTATTATTCCGGTTCATCGGATCTAAGAGCTTCTTGTCAGAGCTGCTGGTTGCAGCGAACAAGGGGGAAAACAGGGCTGTTGTTGGCTGTTTCAGTGACTGGTTGTAGGATCTGATTTCACAGTAGAGGATCAGTGGTGTTTTGGGGCTGTTTGCCGGAAACAAATGGAGATCAGGTGAGGCAGTGGGGGTGGTTTGGGGTTTGGTTGGCTGCTCATGGGTGGAGCTGTTTTGGTTGAGCGGTGGCTGTTGAGGTGGTTTCCGGCAGAAGAATGGAGGTGGAAGAATGATGGTTATTTGTTGTTGGTTCACTAGTTGTGTGGGTAAGGGAATGTTGGCCAGAAACAATGTAGAAAAAAAATGTAGAGATGAGTTGGGTTTTGCCAGAAAATGGAAAAGGAGTTTTGGGTTGCCGGAACTTCGCCGGATTTGGCAGTCGGAAAATGAATAGTGAAACCCCTTTTGTGAATAAAAATAATCTGAAATTTTACAATCCTATTCTAAAAAATAAATTCACCACCCCTTTCATTTTTGACCTAATCAATAACTTAAATAGGAACATAATTATGCAATGGGCTCAAATTATGGGCTCAGAATTGTGGCCCAAAATCATCGGTCAATCTATGTATGAAAATTTTTATCTGTATTTGAATGAATTTCCAGACTGTGGAAAATATGAAAATGAATATTAACAAATGTAACAAATAAAATTAATATATAAAAAAAATATAATGAACGTAACTAATGACATATAAAAATGCAATTTTAAAATAAACTAATAAAAATTCTTAAATTTTGATAAATAAGGATAGTTATCGATAAACATATTTAAAATTATAAAAAAATTATTTTGAATTATTAAATAAATAAAACTTAAAAGTTACGAATTTTGAAAATGTTTGGCCAAAATTGGTTGTCAACAGCTGTCCCTTTCATTGGATATGATTGAGGAAAGAAATTATGGACAACGAAAATCGACAAACCCAATTTTGGCCGAACACATGACCTTTATATAAAAGTGTGGTTGGAATGTCGTGGAAGTCGATCCCGAACTTGCTTCCAAAAGGTTCCACGATGTGTTGTGTCCTTGTTGAAGTAGTCCGCACCTGTGGCTTAACTGAGAATGCATCCTCTTGAATGTTCTCAAAAAATCAAAGATGAAACTCATTAGTAGAGACAAAATTACAGGAAAAAAGGTAGCATCTATTACGATACGACAAATGAAGATGATCCATTAGTAGGATAAAAATGCATGTCCATCGGTAGGACGAATAAAGATGATGATCCATTGGTAGGATTTGGAATGTATGTCCATCGGTAGGACAAATGAAAAAAAAGATGATCCATCGGTAGGATTTTGAATCAATGTCCATCAGTAGGACGAATAAAAATTCTTTCAACGCAAGCTCCTCCGACTTGAACGTTGAATAGAAATGGTGCACATCCTTCACCTCCGAATAGATGCGACTTAAATGCAAATATCTTTCAACGCAAGTTTCCACCGACTTGAACGTTGAATAGATAGGGTGTACATCCTTCACCTCCGAATAGATGTTACTTAAATGCAAATATCTTTCAACGCAAGTTTCCACCAACTTGAACGTTGAATAGATAGGGTGCACATCTTTCACCTCCGAATAGATGCAACTTAAATGCAAATATTTTTCAACGCAAGTTTCCACCGACTTGAATGTTGAAAAGATAAGGTGCGCATCCTTCACCTCCGAATAGATGCGACTTAAATGCAAATATTTTTCAACGCAAGTTTCCACCGACTTGAACGTTGAATAGATAGGGTGCACATCATTCACCTCCGAATTGATGTGACTTAAATGCAAATATCTTTCAACGCAAGTTTTCACCGACTTGAACGTTGAATAGACAGGGTGCACATCCTTCACCTCCGAATAGATGCAACTTAAATGCAAATATCTTTCAACGCAAGTTTCCTTTGACTTGAACGTTGAATAGATAGGTTGTACATCCTTCACCTCCGAATAGATGCGACTTAAATGCAATGGCCATATCGGCGATTGAAAAAATGCAAATGATGGATGACTCGTTGATTGTCCACTGTAACGAGGTGAATGGCTTGATGATTGTCCAACTGTAATGAAGTGGATGGCTCCATGATTGTCCAACTGTAACGAGGTGGACGGCCCAAAGATTGTCCAACTTGTTGACTCGCCATGACAATGCTGGAGATTTGCAAGTTGACTTTGAAATTTAAGCGATGATGGATCCTTCGAAGTTGACTATCAAGCTTCTGACAGTACTTGTTGAAAGTTTTTAGGTCTTCCTAAAATATTCTGTCCCAGTTAGAACTTTTTGGAAAATTTCAAAATGATTTCCAATTTTGACTTGTTGGAGATAACACCTTTATTGTGAATTTTTGAGATATTCTCAAAAATTCTGTCCCAGTTTTTATTACAAGGAGAAAATAAAATCTCACTGGGTATATGACCGAGCTGTCGTGGAGCCTACATATCCTTTCGAGCCAGGAATCAGGTCAAATGTAGTTTCAATCCTGTAGATGATAAATACTGTAAATAATCTAAGACAAGATCATCAGTAGAAATATGAACATGATGTAATAGGAAAATGATATTCTTTGTCATATTCAAAGCTTAAAAACAAAAGACATGTCACATCATGGGGACAGACAACCCAATAAAGTAAAATAGGCGTCTCACACTGACATGATTAACCTAATGACACTTTTTCCAATGAACAACCCAAAAAGGAAAGGCAATTTTTTTTTTAAAATGGAAAGAATTAAAAAAATTGTTTTTGAAAAACATTAAAGAGTGGGTGCTTGTTCCCTTTTTTTTTTTTTTAAAAAAAAAATAAATATAAAGAGACAGTCAAAACTTGACTACAATTGGTACCAGGAGTTAGGATCTCATGTAATTTTTTTTGTATTTTAACTAAGATTGAATTCGAGGTAACTCCCACAACTTCAAGTGGTACCTCAAACATACTTAAGTATCAACAAGATTTATTTATCTTTCTTCAAACAAAGATTTTGAATTGTACCAATTCTCATGTTTCAAGTGCCCTCACAAAAAGAAAAGTCCTATTTCACACATATTTGAAGCGTTTTATTTTAGGACATTTTTTGAAGTTCACTCACACTTACAAGAATGTTCAATGCATGCAACTGTTATATCATATGCTTGGCCCTTATGTAAATCTCCACTAATGTGAGAACATCTGGAATAAGATCATGTAGGGATTTTCATTGACTTGTAATGTTGGTTTAGGGACGGGTAGGATATATATTTGGGATAAGAGTGACTTAATTCCTTCTTAAGTGTCACCATGAATTTGTACTTTTGATGATTGATACACCTTTGGCGTTTGATCCTTTTCGTTGTCCCCCCTTTTTTATTTTTTTTTTCTTTTTCTTTTGAATTCTTATTTGTTGGAGCTTTTCCTTTTTCACCCCTTTGTTTTGAAGTTTTCTCCTCTTCTGTTGGTGTTTTTTTCCTTGTCATCTTTCATTGACCTTGTAGGGGTGTTTTTTTCTTTCTTTATTTCTTTTCACCTTCCTTTTTTTTCTTTTTGTAGAAGTCGTTTTTTGCTTCCTCGACTTTGGGAGACTTTGAATCCTTTGCCTTTGGCAACTTCAAACATGGATCTTCTCTTATAATTTGCACACTCGTGCTGCACTCAAGAAGGTTGGACCAAGAGAGGGATAGTGAATGTAAGCACTAAAAATGGATAGTGGCTAAGATGTGGTTGTCCAAAGAAAGGCTTCAGGCTCAAAGTGGTGAAAACTAGGGATTAATATCATTTGGTAGGTTTTGAAAGGAACAATCGGGTCCAAGAAGGCCTACAATCCTTTCCCAAACCAAATATAACTCAGGATTTCACCTCGATAAACATTCAAGCCAAGTTCTAGATCAACAGTGCGATGCAATTGAATGTTGATCTAAAAGCTCACCACAGTGGGCTATTTTTCGGAAACAAATGGAAATCAGGTGAGGCAGCGGGGTGGTTTGGCGTTTGGTTGGCTGCTCATGGGTGGAGCTGTTGTGGTTGAGCGGTGGCTGTTGAGGTTGTTTTTGGTAGAAGAATGGAGGTGGAGGAACGATGGTTGTTTGTTGTTGGTTCACTGGTTGTCTGGGTAAGGAAATGTTTGGCCAGAAACAATGGAGAAAAAGGGAGAGATGAGCTGGGTTTCGCCAGAAAATGGAAAAGGAGTTTTGGGTTGCCGGAACTTCAACGGATTTCGGGGTGGTGGCAGCCGGAAAATGAATATTGAAACCCTCTTTGTGAATAAAATTTTTTTTAAATCTTACAACCCTATTCTCAAAAATAAATTCACCACCCCCTTCATTTTTGACCTAATCAATAACTTAAATAGAAAAATAATTATGCAATGGGATCAAATTGTGGGCTCGGGATTGTGTACCAAAATCATCGGTCAATCTGTGTATGCAAATTTTTTCCGTATTTGAATGAATTTCTAGACTGTACAAAATATCAAAATGAATATTAACAAATGTAACAAATAAAATGAATATATAAAAAATATAATGAACATAACTAATGACATGTAAAAATGCAATTTTAAAATTCACTAATAAAAAATCCTAAATTTTGATAAATAAGGATAATTATCGATAAACTTATTTAAAATTATAAAAAAATATTTTTAATTATTAAATAAATAAAACTTAAAAGTTAGGAATTTTGAAAATGTTAGGCCAAACTTGAGTGTCAACAACCCATATAGCGCAATTAGCCTGTAATAGATCACATCCCCGAGAATTCCTCTCTAATTATTGTTTCCCCTGTTTTCTACTTATTATAGTTGCTAATTGACAAACCAAATCCCCCCATCTGACATTCGTGTCAACCCCTTTGACTTATCTAAATGATTTCAATAATTTCTATTCCTACAACCGATTAGACCACATTTATAACTTTGTAATTGAATTCAAACTTGTACCGCTCCCTGTGGGTTCGACCCCAACTCTTTGTTGAGTTTTATACAAGATTACGATCACCTACACCTAGTATTAGATGAGATGTAGTTGAGCATTTATCACTTATCAACTCAAGGATATAGCGAACATCTAGTGTGTAGTGGGAGGAGAATCGTGGGGAGGATGCTGATGCAATTGATTGGGATGAGTTTGATGAAACATTCCTAGATCGATTCTTTCCCTAAGAGTTAAGGGAAGCTAAAACATAGGAGTTCATGAACATGAAACGAGGGGGAATAAAAGTGAAATAATATAGTTTTATGTTTATACAACTAAACCATTATGCCCAACAAATGGTTCCAGACATGAGTTCTAAGATAAGGAATTTTTTATTTGATTTAAGCAAACATGTGAAAAAGGAATGCAAAGCTACACTATTAATTAATTACATGGACATCTCTAGGCTTATGGTGTCACGCCTTGAACTCGAGGGGCGCAACTGCCTGCTAAAGCCAAAACTTAGGCCCGAGCCAACCCTGCTGAACCATTTGCTACTAGCACATGGCAGCCACACGCAATCAAGAAATCAAACAAGTATATCTCGGCTTAAAACTAAGCCATCGGCCAGCAAGGCCCCTGCCAACTGATCTATAAAAGAAACAACTACTTCCAGGAAATCATATAAATAAATAGCCAACTAGCACAGAAGTCCTGATTGTGCCGTCGAGGCCACCATGATATCTATACCAAAACTAAAAGCAGGTATATATCAATACAAAACATCAAACATCTCACAAGCTTCAACAAACAAACCACATAGGCCAGTATGGCCATAACGTAGCTATAAACCCCACACACTAGTCTGCAAGCCTTTAAGAGTAGTAAATATTAGCGGGACAGGGCCCCAACCTACCCATAAAGATATATGTAACAAAAGGTACCAAACCTCCCAACTCTGGCAGCTCCGGAGGAAAGGGGCTAGCCAACCGGATAAAAGTCAATCATGCTGCTCAGTAAGTCTACTCAGTCGTCTGTCAGGACCTGCATGCATGAATGCAGCCCCCCAGGCAATGGTGCGTCAGTACAAAATAATGTACAGACTATGAAAGGCAATAGTCTATGATGAGGTATCCTGATATACTGGAATAATCTGATAAATAAATCCAGGATAAAATAAGTGTACTGACCTGCTCCTAAATCAAAACTTATCAAAAATAATAAAGCAACAACCTAACCAAGTCCCCATAAGCTCGCCAGGTAAAAAAAACACACAGGACCACCTACTCAGTCCCCCATAAGCCCGGAAGGTGTCAATCAGCCTATATACCCCTACCAGTAGTCCCCTAACTCCGTAGGCAAACACATAGCCCTCTTAGGCATTAATATAGCAACGTAGGCAGCACATATCTCTCTTAGGAATCAACGTAGCTTATAGACAACTCATAACCCTCTTAGGCAACAACATGGCCTTGTAGAAAGCACACAACCTTCTTAGGCGTCAATATAGCCGTGTAGGCAACTCATAGCCCTTCTAGGCACAATATAGTCCTATTAGACAACATCATAAGCCACATAGGAAGTTCATAGCTCAACAACTAACCACAATAGCCCCAAGGGCAACAACAAACAATTAACTAGGTTGAAGGCGAGCAATTTAGCTATAAGCAATATATATATGAATAATCTCCAAGTCGTTCTTAACTTAAGGTCTTACTTAACAAATCGTGAGTCCCTAAAATGAGGGGTTATAACCACCCAAGCAGCCAACCATTCACAAATACATCTACAAGATCACCAACGTTAACTACATCTAAGGAAACATATCGAACGAAGGGAATAACCTTAACATACCTTTTCAATGAACGCTCGAAAGACCGTAGTTCCTTCACCAAAGTTGTTCCTTATGTCCTAAGCTTTGCAAACACTATATATACACAGCTGGTACGCACCTATAAACAGTTTATATTTAATCTTATATCGGAAGATTTTCCATATTGCTCCAACTTTGTCCAAACATCCGTAGAAATTCATAAAAACAATCATAAAAGAGTCCCGAGATGATTACCTTAGTTAACCAAGTTAAAACCTTGAAGAAACACGAATAATTACAAATTTATATCTTCAAAAACCAGCTCCAAACGCAGCAAAGAAAAGGGAAAAATGATTGCCATGTGTAGGGATTACGTTTCTAGGAACAGGGGTAATGTTTAATGGTAGAAATCATCAAAACTAACCTTCATTATGCTAGGACTCCATAGAAACCCTCTCCTAAACTTTCTTTCTAGTTTTGGAACTGAAATGAATTGTTTCCGTGGCTAAAAACGTTAAATAGCTGACATACCATATTTCTTTACCCGACCCAGATTCTGTCCTGGCAGTCCCTAGTAAAACCCTCATAACTTTTTACTCATATGTCCGTTCGATACGGGGTTTTGTGCGTTGCAAACTACACTCGTAGGCCTTCGATTGAAAGGGTAATAGGACTTCTAACTCTTTATATATTGGGAGGAAACATCCAATACATTTGTACCAAATTTCAAAGAAATCCTTAAAAGGGAACTTCTGATAATTTTGGCCAACTTTTATTTTGCCACTTACTTAACTTCAAAAGTTGAGATAAAACCCTTGAACACTTAAAATATGACATACCACATCCTTTTTAATTTATTACTCACCCTCTTTGTCTTTCCACGAAGGTACGAGTTAATTTAGACGTTTTGGAAAAGTCGGGGTGTTACATTCTTATCCCCTTAGAAACATTCGTCCTCGAATGAAAAAAAGTTCTGAGTCACACAATCATGTCCCTAGGTGTTGCCAAAGTATAGGAAAAGTATCATTTGTCAATGTGACTATCCATAACCTTAAACACAGAAATTCTAACCTAGGCGTCTCACATGACGGCATAAATAACTAAGCACGATAGCTCCGCAAAAACAGTGCGAGCAAAATACAACGGCAACAACCATAATAATAACCAATAATAAAAAAAAATGGATAGGTATCTAACCTTACTTCACTAATATAAATTGATATGCTATCACCCTGGGGTATGAAACAAGTGAGGATATTTGGACCTCATGCTATCCTCAGCTTCCCAGGTCACCTCTTCTCTATTCTTGTTCCTCCACAATACTTTAACCGAAGCCACCTCCTTGGTCCTCAATTTACGGACCTGTCGATCTAATATGGCAATTGGAGTTTCCTCGTAGGACAAATCCTTTGTGATTTGAACATCCTCAACTAGGACAACCCGATAAGGGTCTCCTACACACTTTCTTAGCATCGATACATAGAAAACTAGATGAATAGATTCTTACCCTGAAGGAAATTCTAACTCATAAGCCACTTGTCCTACCCTCCGAAGGATCCGGTATGACCAAATAAATCTTGCACTAAGCTTTCCTTTTTTACCAAATCTCATAACACCTTTCATAGGCGAGACTTTTAAGAATACCCAGTCATCGACACAAAACTCTAAGTCCCTTCGTCACACATCTGAGTATGACTTCTGTCGGCTTTGAGTTGCTAGCAACCTCTCCCGAATGAGCTTAACTTTCTCTTCTGTCTGCTGGACTAAGTCGGGTCCGATCAACCCTAACTCACCTACCTCAAACCATCCAATGGGGGATCTATATTTTCTCCCATATACAGCCTCATAAGGTGACATCCCGATGCTGGAATGATAACTATTATTGTATGTGAACTCAATAAGAGGCAAGTGGTCATCCCAACTTCCCTTGAAGTCTAGCGTGCACGCCCGTAACATATCCTCGAGTGTCAAAATTGTGCGCTCAGCCTGGCCATCTATTTGAGGGTGAAAGGCGGTACTAAGATTAACTTGTGTCCCTAATCCTTTCTGGAAGGACTTCCAAAAGTTGGCTGTAAATTGTGCTCCTCTATCAGAGATAATAGATATTGGGACACCGTGTAGCCTAAAAATCTCTCTAATATAGAGCCTGCATAGTCTTCGGCCGAAAAAATAGCCCTTACTGGTAAGAAGTAGAATGATTTTGTTAGTCTATCAACAATTACCCAAATAGAGTCAAACTTGCGAAGCGATCGAGGTAACCCTGTAATAAAATCCATATTAATTGCTTCCCACTTCCACAAAGGAATGGCTATATCATGAACTAGCCCAGCGGGCTTTTGGTGCTCAACCTTCACCTGTTGGCAGTTAGGACACTGCGCCACAAACTCAGCAACGTCCTTCTTCATCCCCTGCCACCAATAGATCTCCTTAATATCATGGTACATCTTCGTCGAACCAGGGTGAATAGAATAACGGGAATGATGTGCCTCTTCCATAATTCGATGTCGAAGCCCTACAACATTCGGAACACACAATCGACTACTACATCTGAGGACTCCATCTCTTGCTATATCAAATGCTAAAGACAGTTGATCCTGAGCCATAACTCTAGGCTAGGATTCTCTTGTTGTCGTGATTTTACCTCTTCAACTAGAGATGATACGGTTGTATCCTGAATTATGACCCCACTATCGTCTGCCTCTAACAATCTGACTCCTAAGCTATCTAACTGATGAAGCTCTCGCGCTAGCTCTCACTTCTGAACACCTAAGTGGGATAAACTACCCATAGATTTTTGACTGAGGGCATCGGCTACCACATTCACCTTTCCTGGATGATATAAAATATCCACGTTGTAGTCTTTCAGTAACTCAAGCCATTGACGTTGTCGCAGATTTAACTCCTTTTGTTTAAAGATATATTAAAGGCTTTTATGATCTGTGAAGATGTCAACATGAACGCCATATAAATAGTGTCTCTAGATCTTTAATGCATGCACAACTGTAGCCAACTATAAATTATGGGTCAGATAGTTCTTCTCATGCTTCATCAACTGCCTTGAAACATATGCGATAACCTTACCATGTTGCATTAGAACACATCCCAACCCAAAACTAGAAGCATCACAGTACACCGCATAGCCTTCTGAACCCTCTGGCAATGCTAGAACTGGTGCTGATGTCAACCTGTCCTTTAACTCCTGGAAACTATGCTCGCAAGCCTCAGTCCACTGGAACTTAGCTGCTTTTTTGAGTCAACTTCGTTAATGGTGCTGAAAGTGAAGGAAACCCCACTACAAACCTTCTTTAGTACCCAGCTAAC
Organism: Solanum gracilifrons; assembly: GCA_029582605.1. Lineage (NCBI taxonomy): Eukaryota > Viridiplantae > Streptophyta > Magnoliopsida > Solanales > Solanaceae > Solanum > Solanum gracilifrons. Next base: position 22,621 of record JAJOOH010000994.1, read on the forward strand.
CCTAAGAAACTACGAACCTCAGTCGGAGTCATAGGTCTGGGCCAAGTTTTTACGGCCTCAACCTTTTGTGTATCAACTGCAATGCCTGCATCTGATACAATATGGCCTAACAAAGCTACAGAGTTCAACCAGAACTGACACTTGGAAAACTTTGCATAAAGTTCTCGATCTTGAAGAACCTGAAGGACTGCTCGCAGATGATTTGCATGCTCATCTTTTGAACGTGAATACACGAAAATATCATCAATAAATACTATCACAAACAAGTCTAGATACGGCCTGAATATACTATTCATCAAGTCCATGAACATTGCTGGGGCATTAGTTAATCCAAAAGACATTACCAAGAACTCAAAGTGTCCATATCTAGTGCTAAAAGCTGTCTTTGGAACGTCTTTCTCCCGAACTCGTATCTGGTGGTACCATGATCTTAATTCAATCTTTGAGAAACACTTAGCACCTTATTGTAACTGATCAAACAAGTCATCTATCCTCGGAAGGGGATACTTATTCTTTATAGTTGCCTTATTTAGTTGTCGGTAATCGATACACATTATTAGTGAGCCATCTTTCTTCCTTACGAACAACACTGGTGCACCCCATGGTGAAGCACTAGGTCTAATAAAGCCTTTATCTAGCAAGTCTTTCAGCTGATCCTTCAACTCCTTTAGCTCAGCAAGAGCCATTTTATAAGGAGGGATATATATGGGTTGTGTACTTGGTAGCATATCGATAGCAAAATCAATTTCCCGATCTGGAGGGATACCAGGGAGTTCGTCTGAAAATACATCTAGAAACTCATTATCTACCGAAATAGACAGAAGAGTCTGTGGTTCTGCATCAATATCATGAACGTGAATAAGATGATAAATACAAACCTTGGTAATCATCCTCCTTGCCTTAAGATAGGAAATAAACCTACCTTTCGCGTTGCTGTATCGCCTTTCTATTCCGGAACTGCCTCTCCTGGAAAGTGGAATCTAACAATCTTTGTCCGGCACTCAACATTAGCATAATAAGACGCTAACTAGTCCATACCCATAATGATGTTGAAATCGAGCATCTCTAACTCTACGAGATCTACAGAGGTCTGACAGTCGATAATTTCTACCGTGTAACCTCGATAGACTCTCCTGGCAATAATAGACTCACCAACTGGTGTAGATACAATAAAGGGTCGATCGAATGACTCTGCTACTATACATAACCTCCCCGCTATAAATGGAGTAACATAAGACAAAGTAGATCCAGGATCTATCAAAGCATAAACATAATGGGAGCAAACAATCAATGTACCTGTCACAACATTTGGTGATGACTCTAAGTCCTGTCTGCTGGTTAATGAATATGTACGATTCTTTCCACTACCAGAACTAGATGCTCCCTCTCTACCTCCGCCACTACCTCTACGTGCTGAAGTCCACTCCCTGTAGACTGTATTGATGAGGAGGAACCTACTACTGACCTGGTCAACTGACTTATACCACCCTAACCTATGGTAGGGCAGTTTCTCCACCCATGCACCTCCTGTCCACAAGAATAACAACCTGTGGAACCCTGTTTGCACCTTCCAAAATACATCCTACCGCAAGTAGCGCAACGCGGAGGGGCTGTCCTAGCATGGCCTGAACCCCTCTGCTAATGCGAGCCTGATGCTCGTGAACCCTCACTTAGGCCTGAATGTTCCTGACGATCAAATCTACTACCTTGGAACTGCTGTGGTGGAGGTCTAGGTGGCCTAATAGAATATCGGGGTCTGGGACTACCCTGAAAATCTCCATGCGAACTAGCAGGCCTATCCCTCTTCTGTCTCTCTCTCGACCCTCTTACTCGTATACTATAGATGTCAGCGATCCTCTATGCCCTGTGCAAAGCCCTGAATCCGCGAGATATCCATATTATTATTTAGCACAGCGGTAGAACAAGCCTCGATATAGTCTGAGTCAAGCCCTCCCACAAATTTACGCACCCTGTCATGCATCGTATCAACAAATGCTGGTGTATATCTAGCCAATGAATCAAATCTCAGCACGTACTCTCGGACACTCATGCCACCTTGTCGGAGGTTCAGAAACTGGTCCACCCGGCCATCCCTAATCTCTCGAGGCAAATAGTGATCTATGAAAGCTTCTGTAAAGCTATCCCAAGTGGATAGAGATGTATCTTATCCCCTATATCTCTCCCAACTTTCATACCAAAATACTGCAACATCACGCAATCAAAATGCTGCTAACTTAACTGACTCAGTCACTGAGGCATGCATGACTCTGAAGATCCTATGAAGCTGATCAACAAGGTGTTGAGGGTCTTCTCTGCGATCTGTCCCTGTAAGCTGTGGAGGATTCAAGGCAAGAAATTCATGAAATCTCGAACTTCCAGGCCCTTCAGAAGGTCCGGCAATATCTGGCGCAACTGGTTGGCACTGTGCAGCCACTAACTGTGCTAACATATATACTGCACTCTTGAAATCCTGATCAGATGGAATAGGAGGAAATAGAAGTGGTACTGCTAGTGGAGCCGGGGGTCCTGTAGCCCTCAGAGGCTCCTAAAGTGGTGGAGAAGCTATAGGGGGCTGAGAAGATGTCTCCCCCTGGGTCTCACAATGGGCTGCCTCCACCTGTGGTACCTTGCAAGTACCCTTGCCTGCAGTTGTAGCCAGTTCTTGGCTAGTTGTGGTCTGTCTGGTGTCAGTCATTTCTATCTGCATACAAATATCAATTATAAGCCAGAAACCTCAACCCTTAAGACACCACTCTATAGCACGAGGTGAGCAAAAGAAGGATAGTTATTCTAACATGCTCGGTAGCTTCTTGCTTATCGAATGTGGTGCTCAACACATTTATAAACAAGACTCTACTAGACACGGCTTGCAGACTCCCTAGGATAAAACGTTGTTCTGATACCATGTTTGTCACTCCTCAATTTGAGGGGCGCAACTGCCTTCTAATGCCAAAACTCAGGCCCGAGCCGACCCTGCTGAACCATTTGCTACTAGCGCATGGCAGCCACACGCAACCAAGAAATCAAATAAGTATATCTCGGCGTAAAACTAAGCCATCGGCTGATAAGGCCCCTGCCAACTGATCTATAAAAGAAATAGCTACTTCCAGGAGATCATATAAATAAATAGCCAACTAGAACATAAGTTCTGATTGGGCCGTTGAGGCCACCATGATATCTATACCAAAACTAAAAGCAGGTATATATTAATACAATACATCAAACATCTCACAAGCTTCAGCAAACCAACCACGTAGGCCAGTATGGCCATAACATAGCTATACACCCCACACATTAGTCTGCAAACCTTTAAGAGTAGTAAAGATTAGCGGGATAGGGCCCCAACCTACCCATAAAGATATATGCAACAAAAGGTAACAAATCTCCCAACTCTGGCAGCTTCAGAGGAAAGGGGCTAGCCAACCGGATAAAAGTCAATCCTGCTGCTCAAGAGGTCTACTCAGTCATCTGTCAAGACCTGCATGCATGAATGCAGCGCCCCTAGGAAATGGGGCGTCAGTACAAAATGATGTACAGAGTATGAAAGGCAATAGTCTATATTGAGGTATCCTAATATACTGGAATAATCTGATAAATAAATCAAGGATAAGATAAGTGTACTGACCTGCTCCAAAATCTAAACTTATCAAAAATAATAAAACAACAACCTAACCAAGTCCCCATAAGCTCGGCAGGTACAAACAACACATAAGACCACCTACTCAGGTCCCCATAAGCCCGGAAGGTGTCAATCAACCTATATACCCCTACAAGTAGTTCCCTAGCCCCGTAGACAATCACATAGCCCTCTTAGGCATTAATATAGCCCCGTAGGCAGCACATAGCTCTCTTAGGAATCAACGTAGCTTATAGACAACTCATAACCCTCTTAGGCAACAACATGGCCTTGTAGAAAGCACACAACCTTCTTAGGCATCAATATAGCCGTGTAGGCAACTCATAGCCCTTCTAGGCACAATATAGTCCTATTAGACAACATCATAGCCCACATAGGAAGTTCATAGCTCAACAACTAACCACAATAGCCCCAAGGGCAACAACAAACAATTAACTAAGTTGAAGGCGAGCAATTTAGCTATAAGCAATATATATATGAATAATCTCCAAGTCGTTCTTAATTTAGGGTCTTTCTTAACAGATCGTGAGTCCCTAAAATGAGGGGTTATAACCACCCAAGCAGCCAGCCATTCACAAATACATCTACAAGATCACCAACGTTAACTACATCTAAGGAAACATATCGAACGAAGGGAATAACCTTAACATACCTTTTCAATGAACGCTCGAAAGACCGTAGTTCTTTCACGAAAGTTGTTCCTTATGTCCTAAGCTTTGCAAACACTATATATACACAGCTGGTACGCACCTATAAATAGTTTATAATTAATCTTATATTGGAAGATTTTCCATATTGCTCCAACTTGTCCAAACGTCCGTAGAAATTCATAAAAACAATCATAAAAGTGTCCCGAGATGATTACCTTAGTTAACCAAGTTAAAACCTTGAAGAAACACGAATAATTACAAATTTATATCTTCAAAAACCAGCTCCAAACGTAGCAAATAGAAGGGAAAAATGATTGCCATGTGTAGGGATTACGTTTCTAGGAACGGGGGTAATGTTTAATGGTAGAAATCATCAAAACTAACCTTCATTATGCTAGGACTCCATAGAAACCCTCTCCTAAGCTTTTTTTCTGGTTTTGGAACTGAAATGAACTGTTTCCATGGCTAAAAACGTTAAATAGCCGTCATACCATATTTCTTTACCCGACCCGGATTCTGTCCTGGCAGTCCCTAGTAAAACCCGCATAACTTTTTACTCATATGTCCGTTCGATACGGGGTTTTGTGCGTTGCAAACTACACTCTTAGGCCTTTGTTTGAATGGGTAATATGACTTATAACTCTTTATATATTGGGAGAAAACATCCAATACATTTGACCCAAATTTCAAAGAAATCTTTAAAAAGGAACTTATGATAATTTTCGCCAACTTTTATTTTCCACTTACTTAACTTCAAAAGTTGAGATAAAATCCTTGAACACTTAAAATATGACATACCACATCATTTTTAATTTATTACTCACCCTCTTTGTCTTTCCACGAAGGTACGAGTTAATTTAGACGTTTTGGAAAAGTCGGTGTGTTACACATGGTATATGCCCAACAGGTTGAGGAAGACAAGTTGAGGGATAGGGAAGAGTACTCGAACAAGAGGGCAAAGTTAGCAGGTCATGAGTCTAATAAGCAGAGGTGTGGAAATGGAAATAAGCCCTTCTACCAGAAAGGGTCATCTGGACATACTCCATCATCGTCTAGTGTGCATGCACCAATGAGAAAAAATGATTAGAGGTTCAAAATACTAAAAGATTCAAAGATGAGGGTTCTTAATTGCATGATAGTATGGCACAAAAATCTACTCAAAACCCACCTTGTGGTAAGTATGGTAGGATCCATTCGGAAGAGTGTCGTGGCGGCACAGATGATTGCTTTAGGTATGGGAAAATGGGTCACTTCTTCAAAGACTATCCAATGGGAATCAAGGTAATAGGGGAAACAAGACCCAATATTTTTAACTGCTCCATTAGATAGGGTTGCCCAAAGGGATGACACATCAGAAACATGTGACACTTCAAACTATCTATATGCTTTGTCTAGTTACGATGATTAGGCAAACTTGCTAGGCGTTGTCAGTAGTGATATGCCCAAATTACACATCCAAAAGGAAGTATAAGCGGTCGTTGCCAAATAAAGAACCTAACTTTCAGGTTAGGGTCGATTCCATGAGGAATATGGTTCAGACTTAGGCCAACTTACAATTATCTTCTTTAAGTCAAACTATTTCCGTTAAAAAGTAACAAAGGGGTTTTTTAAAGTAAAATAATAGTTTGTTGATTTGTATCACACAGTAACAAGTAAACATGATTTGCAGTTTCAGATATCAATATGAGACGAAAACTAGGGCATATGTGCTCCCCACAAGCTCTTAACGTAGTATTCCTAATAATAGTAACTCTATCCTAGTGCTAGCATGCAAGGCTGATAAGTTAGGTATCCCTAAGTGATTGGTCCTCCAAGAAGGGAATTTCACCACGCAACTTGGTCCGTCTACGGGTGTGTGTTTTACTAACCCTTACCTTTACCCCAGATTAGCCATAGCATCATAAAGACTAAGGTCAAGCTATTAGATTGTAGCTAAACTTAACTAAATCTCTGTTGTTCAACCCTTTTCTCATTCATTACCTCCTTGGTCCAGCAAGTAGGAATGAGGCGAGTTCTAACATTGTGCACCACTAGAAAGCATTCTAAATGAAAGGATTTACAATATATGCATGCACTATTCTAGAATTACTTAGTTATTATTTGTACATTGTTAATTGCTCATCGTTCCCACTACCCTAGTTGTGGATTTAGCTACTCATGCTTGAGAATTCACAATTCATATTAGAGATAATAAGATAAATTATGAACTTGCAATTAGAATAGAAGAACACCGAAATCTTGAATTAAAACTCTAAAGCTAACTGCATAAAATGAACTTCCAGAATTAAATTTCTAAAGTGTTTGAAAAATAATTCCAAAAGCTAAGAACAATAGTCTCCAAAAAGGTCTAACCCTCAAAACATAAATTACAACCCATATTTATAGTAGAAAAAGTCCTAAAAAAAGTAGGAGAAGGAAATAAGGAAATTTGGTTTAGACACGGTTTCGACCGACGATGGCCAACGACGGATCGTGGATCAGACAACGGTCCATGGGTCACCTCCGTGGTTCAGAAGTTGGAAACAATTCTTGGTCTTCTCATCAAAGGTTTCCACCTATGGTTTGTAGGTCCTGTCACGCTCCGCCCTGTACATCTGTGGTTCAAGTACTGGAACTCATTTTTCCGAATCAAACGATGACACCAATTGACGGTCCGTCACTCAAGCTATAGGGCGTCATTGCCTCTGTGGTTCCATACTTAGGTCAGACTTATTTCCACCACTGACCCATGACTTCCATCTACTGCTCGTCAATTGAGTGACGGCTCGTGGGCTGCCAACATCCTGTTGTTTCATCTCCTTTCAACGACAACTTCGCTAAACTGATTTCCTGCAAAATGACACGAAACACGATCATAGCTAGTAACAAAAATGCCTAAGACGCACACAAACTTCAAGTGAAATGCATCAAAAATACTAAAAACTCATGGTACATCAACTAGTATGCTCAATGTTTTTTCTATGGATGTTTATGCATACTTGATCCGGGTGCCGATTTACCTTTTATGACTTCTTATGTAGCGATGGAGTTTTGTACTTGTCCCAAATGACTTCTTGAGCCTTTCGGTGTCTCTACTCTGGTTGGTGAATCTATTGTAGCAAAGAGAGTCTAATAGAGTTGTACCATCTCTATCCATCATAAATACACCATAGCTGACTTAGTGTAACTCCTTTGAAATTTGAAAGTTGAAAGGGAAACAAAAGTTGCAAAAATTTACTGATACAGTGATCTACGAGTCCCATCTACGGACTGTAGAAGGCTCTATGGGCCATAGAAGGGAGTTGTAGAACATGAGTTAAGTTTGGAAATTTCAAGCTTCTAAAGATTGGACCGATGAGTTGACAGGGCGGGTCGTAGGAAGGTTGACGAGTCATAGGACTAATCCATAGACTCAATTCATAGATTTGATTTAGGACCTCATTTATACGGAAGGGTTTGATGGATCATCATCTGTTCTATCAGTCGTGGGAAAGGTCTCGTAGAAAGGTTCTAGACTTATTGAAATTTTGGATTTGAACTTGTGTTCTACGGACGAGGTCTACGGACCATAGGAACTTACACAAATCATAGAATGGTCTAGTGGAAATTAAGGTAAATTTTGGATTTCTGAAGTTATTTCTACGGTTGACCATTATAGGTCGTAAGAAATTCTATAGACCGTAGGTCCAAATTGTAGAAGACATCTGACAGTTATTTTTAAGGGTATTTGGGTCTTTTTATATATATTTAATACCTACACTATATCATTTTAACCCTAATTCTAAGTCCTGTAACTACCTTTGTATTCCTAAAACTACCCTAACTCTCTCATTCTCTCCAAACCCCAAATCCCATCTACATTCATCTTCTCCAATTCTCTCTCAAGTTCAAGAAAGAAAACTAGGGTTGCAAGCTTCAAGTCTCCTTTTCATCCATTGATTTTGGGTTTTGTTTATCAAGGTATGTGAAAATTCATCAATGGGTTCCATTTACCCATTGAGTCAAAAAAGATCTCAATTCTCCAAATAGTTTCACCTAATCTTAATACCGGTTCATGCAATCTCCATGGGTCTTGTTTTATTTTAAATTAATTGTTCAATTTCAATATTCCTATGCATGTTTTGATTCAATTACATGTTCTCCAATTTATTTCTATAAGACCCATACATTATCTATGAATTCATGAAGATATGGATTTATGTAGGAAGATATGACCTTATGAATGGTGATTTGTGAAAGTTGTGCATGATTTATGAAAAAAATGTTTTATGAGCTAAGGTTTATTGTAAAATAAGCATAAATGAAATTATGAAAGGTTTTCTCGCATATTAAGAAATCATGATTGGTGAAAGGTTTTCTCACACATGCATGATTCATGATTTAAGGAGCTAATATATGATGATTTAAGCTTGGATTAGTAACCTATTTGTGATTCTCCATATATGATGATATCTTTATGAATATGACTATTCCATTGGAATTTTAATTAGCACCGAGAGGATATTGAGATGGAGGATCTCTTGTTAGTAGAGGTCGGGTCTCAAGCAGTAATCTCCTTGTCCCTAACTAGGTGCCTCGTAGGTTTGTCTTAGAAAGACATATCTAGTGGATCCACCTAAGCTAGAAGTTTAAGGTCGTTGCCTTGACAAGTAATGACATCTCTTTTCAGTGGAGGAGTAATGACGTACCACATAGTTATGGTACTTTTAATGCTTTAAATTTGGATTTTTGTGTGTCTCTTAAGCATTTGTTAGTATATGTGATGGTATTTTTGTAGAAAAATAGGATTTGGAGTAGTTGGGATGAAAAGAGTTAAAGAATCAACATCTTTATGTTTGACGACTCAACCTACGAGCCGTAGACTTTTCTACAAGCCGTAGGAATGAGTCGTCGATTGAGGAAGTGGAAATTAGGGCTAAGTTTAAAATGACAAGACCAAATGATGGGCCATAAGACATTCTACGAGCCATAGAAACCAGAAGTGGAAAAGCTCAGAGAGCTTGAGCTGTAGTACTTGAATGATGGAAAGCCCGGATGGTTCCTGCAAAGTACTAGGGGTCATTGAACATACCCATAGAAAAGTCAAGACGTTATGAAGTGGAGCTGATGTTTGACAGAAGGTTCCTACGAACCGTAGGAATTTCTATGAGTCGTAGGAACGAACATAAGGATTGACTGCCTAACCAAATTTTATTAGATTTCTTTTTTTGATTTTATTTAGAATTTGATGTCGATAAATATTAGTTGTAATTTTTGTTTTTAGGACTTAGACAATTTGATACTTTTGTTTTGGCTTTGAGAATTAATTTGTGATCATTTTTTCCATTTTAATTCTTGATGTATTGGTTTATAATATAACTTTTGTTCGTCAATTCAAGACTGCGGATTTCTTCCACTCAAATTGTAAGTTCATTATTTATTGTAAAAAATATATTATGAATTGTGATCACCTAAGCATGAGTAGCTAAATCCACAACTAGGTTTCTGGGAACCATGAGTAATTAACAACGTAGACCTAATAATTAAGTAATCCTTGAATACTATTTCTGCATGTATTTTTTATCTCTTCATTTTGATTGATTTTTAATGGTGGCCAACATTCGACCTTTTTCTTACTTACCCGACCAAGGAAGTAATGAATGAGAAAATATATTAAACAACAGAGATTTAGCGTGATAATCCGCTATCTAATAGCCTAAACTCAAAGAGTGAGGACTAATCTGGGGTTAAGGGTAGGGGTTAGTAAAACATACACCCGTGGACCAACCAAGTTGCATGGTGAAATTCCCTACTTGGATGACCAATAACTTATGAGATACCTAACTTACCTACTTTGTATGTCAAACACTAGATAAAGGTTACTATTATAAGGTTTATTGCGTTAAGAAATTGTGGAGAACACGTACACCCTAGTTTCATCTTGTATTGATCTTACAAAATTTTAAATTTTGTTTACTTGGTTACTTGTTACTGAAATCAATCAATTAATATTTGTGTTAAAAAATCCCTATTACGAAGATAATCTGACTAAACATACAATCAACAAGTTAATTGACTTAAGTATAAACCATATTCCTCATGGGATCAAATTGAACCTAACCTATGTTAGCTTCTTTATTTGAACAATGAACACTTATACTTTTTCAGAGATGTGTAATTTAGGCATATCAAATTAGCATTGCTGTCGGAGAATAATGCTTTTATATTAGACTAATTTTGTTATTGCACTGTTAGTCAATTTTTTTTAATAAAGTGACCATAGTCACCTTTTTATTAAAAAATATATGGACAAATTTGTCCAAAAGAGAGACAAAAGGACATAAAAGATTAGGCCCAAAATAAGCCTAATCTGGTAAAAGAAAAAGATACAAATACAAACAACATAAAGAACCTCCATTAGGAAAGAAGAAGAACCATAACATCCAACTTGACCCTTACAGCAACAACAATGGAAGATCTGCTAGAAAATTGGCCGCATAACAGAGAAGAAATAGAGAAGAACGATTTGTGGGAGGAGAGAAGCCTTCAAAACTTGCAAGTTCTAGGTACACTTCGCAATCTTAACAAAGGAGCTTGGGTCGATTGTAATTTGGACATCTAAAAAATCTCACAGATGCCATGAAATCTATTTCAAGAAAGACTTCTTCAGCTCCTTACATCTGACCTTGATGCATTGCTATAACTGCAGGTAAGTCAAACTCCCTAAACTTGGTAAATATACCCAGTGTTCCACATCCCAACTATAACACCTAGTATGTCTCTCTATAGGTTGAGTCCGAAAGGACTAATACCACTGTTTGAGAAATTTTTCGTGGGAGAACTGTTGCAAATGTGAAACCTTGGTGGACTTTCCAAAAGGTAAGGAACCAAGTTAACCTTCAAACCTGTTCTATTGATTGTTTAGGCGAATAAATAAGGCTTTGAGAGCCTTTGCCTTATTTTTTGACTCTGTTGTGTTTCTTTATATCCTGCGTTTTCTTATTTCGTGACTTGATGCCTTAATTCTGTGTTGAATGATCTATTGCTAAAGTTGCATTTTGACATTTTTCTATCATAATACTGGGAATCTCGCTATTGTCCATATTTAGTATAGCCTTTCGTTCTTTCAGAATTTCCTGAAGTGAGTTATATTGATGAGTACCTGCAAAATGAACAACAATGATAGAGAAACTATTTGCTAATATGTTACCCTCTCTTAGGATATGCTCCACAATGACATTGCCCATCCGCATCCAACTGATAATTCCATTCACATCCATAGAAATGAACCAAGGTACCTCCCAAATCCCATCTAGAACTTTTTCATAATTTAAGTAATCATTTTCCATCACCAAAGGAGTGACATCGATGCTAATGCAATACACCAAACCAGCTTTGAAAGCCTTTGCTTATGCAACCAAACTATTGTCATCTTCTATCATTTTAGCTTCCGTATAGACAAGATTGCCAGAATGGTCTCTCACACAAAAGCTTAAAGAGCTTAGACCTGGGTTGCCTTTGGATACACCATCAGTGTTGAGTTTAAATGTCCTTGTGTTTGGCCTTCTCCACTGCAAAAGTTTGCAATCAAGATTTGGTGTATAATCTTCCAAGAACTGCACCAAACATGCCCACCGATTTGGGATATTTTGCAACCAAGGGTACCTTGTTTTAGTAAATAAATATGCTTTCCTATTAATTTCATAGATCACCTTATGTAAGGACATAGAACCTCCATGCATTATACTATTTGTTCTCTTCAAAATTTTCCACATTATCAAAGCTGGCATACCTTTGAGAACTGGCTTCAATTTACTAGGTCCATCAACATTCAACCGTCTCCTAATAGTGCCTTTTAAATGTACAAAGGGTCCCCGAATACCTGCAGCTGCTGCAAAACTCTACCAAACTTGTTTAGCAAATGAACAACGTAACAAAGGAACAAATGTTCAAAAGTTTCTTGGTTAAAAGTACTACAACAACAACAACGAGAGTCCTGGACCACTCCTATTCTCATCAATGCTTCCCCAATGGGTAGCCTCTTATTCCAAACTATCCACATAAAGAATGATATCTTAAAAGGAAAACCTTTAATCCACATATTAGAAAAGTGGTCCTTTCTCTCATCTGATTGTCTAAGGACCTACAAAGTGAGGAGTTGGGAATTTTGACTCATTTAGAACTTATTATTCAATGAATTAGTGTCCTCAATGCCTTATTTATGCTTATAACTGATGTTAATTTGTTTATACACAACAATGAAGGATTAAGAACAAGGCAAGGACATTATGGTGTGAAAAGAAGTGCAAAAGTTAGAAAAGTTGAAGAAAAGAAAGGCTGGAGCTCGCAAAAGCCACTCGGCGACGCGCCGAGTGAGCCTCCAACTCACTAAAATTTCCAGTAAATTAGCCCATGGATCAATCCAAATCAGTGAGAGAAAAGACACTTCGACGACGCGCCAAATCGAATGACGATAGCGACCCAACTTGCCAAATCTTCCAGAACAATTGGATGCAGAAGTTGAGCCAAAAGGCGAGAAAAGATACCTTTCAGTGGATCGCCGAGTCAATCGGCAATCCCACCTAATCTCATTGAGTGACCACACATTTTGACATTTTGGGAGTTTTTGGAAACATGTATATTGATTTTTAGAAAGAGAAAACACAATTTTGACCCAGTGTATTAACCAATTCTTAAAGTTTTTCATATTTGATATTATTAAATACTCTTGGAGGTTTTTGAGCTTAGATTATTGAGGATTCATGGTTTAAGTTTTAACTTCAATATTTAAGCTTGGGTGATTTTGTCAATATTATGGAGCATCATCTTGGTAAAAGTTTCTTGCTTTTTGATATGATTGGCTAAACCCCATTTTCTTAGGGGTGTGATTATGTAATTGAATACATAGATTAGCTTATGGGTATTGTCAATTGTTATAATGCTATTTTGAAATGGGTTTAATCATTTATTCATGTTTTAATCTATGAACTAAAGTTCCAAATTTAGTTCTAGTCTTAGCATTCGATGTTTTATTGAGAAAGATGCATAGATTAGAAGAAGTGATTGATAATTGTATTGGCTTATGTATTTACGACCCAGCTTGAGAAAGTTTTAAGTTAAAGAATTGGGTTGTTTTGTATTGTGAAGCTTGTTGAGGTTCGAGAGAACTCACTCGAAACATGTTAGCTAATCGTGAGAAGCAATTGACAAGTGAAATAAGTATTCAATTACTCACACACTCCTAATGCCCTCTTTATAATTATTCTAACTCTGTGTTAGTCGTTTTGTTAACAATTGGTTACCAAAATCTCTTGTTACTGATAATCAAAACCTTTCAATATATATTATGTCACGTGTTAGTTATCTACATTCTAAAATAAATTATAATACTTTGATACTTCGTACTTGAATTCTTTACCGTATCACTCCTTGTGGGATCGACCCTAACTCATCATTGGGTTTATACTTATTAGCAACCACCTACACTTTGAATTATAAAAGGTGAAGTTGAGTGTTATCAAAAATGAAGTCGCGGCTGGGGAGTGGCGTCTAAAATTCTTTTATTGAAGTGTTTTTGTGAACTAATTTAGTTGTAGTAGGATTTTCTTATTGTGTTCTTGTTGTTTGCTCTCATTAGGTGTAGAAATGAGTGTGAACGGGAGCAATGTGAGTTAACTTGGACACAATGATGACATCGGGGACTTGAACGATGTCAATGCGGAACAAATTGGAAGTGCCTGTGCTATTTGCTTGCCCCAACTGTGGGCAACACTATTTTTCATGTGACCTGGACTATGTTTCAGCTGCTCCAAATAAAAGGTTTCTTCATGGGACTTGCTCATGAAGACCCTCATCATCATATCCGGGGACTTGGGGATGTGTGTAGACCATTCTCCTTCAAAAATATCTCTTAAGAATCAATCTGACTTCGTTTGTTTCCCTTTTCTCTAGTAGGGGAAGAAACGAAGTGGTTGATCGAGCTACCAAAAGAAGCTATTATTTCTTGGGAGGAACCCACATAGGTGTTTTATGAAAGATTCTTTCCTCCCTTGAAATGGTGAAGTTGAGGGACAACATTCAAAATTTCAAATGGATTAATGTGAACCAATTCATGAAACATGGTTGAGGTTTCAAAAACTACTTCTCAAGTGTCCTACTCATGGATGTCCAAATAATGTGGTCTTGCAATATTTCTACCGGAGTCTTGACATTGTCAACAAAGGTGTTTCCGATTAACTTATTAGGGGTGGTATTATGAGACAACCTTTTGTCGTGGCATCATTATTGCTTGATGAGATGACCAAGATTAATCGGGCATGGCATACAAGGGAAGATTAAGTGTCTCCTCTAAACCTCGGGCTAACCAAGGAAAAATTGGAAAAGAACAAAAAACGTGATGTGAACATGGCTAAGATAATGACCCAAATGGACTTGTTGATAAAACATATCATGGGAGGTGGCTATAAGGTTGTGAATGTGGTTGGTGCTAGTGGCAGTGTAAGTCTGGATGATGCACAATTTGGGGCCATGTACAACGAAGGGGTATAATTCTTGTCAAACCAAGCGGAGGATTCTCGTTTAAGCTATGCAAGGTCAAGCGGGAATCAAGGTTGGAACAACGATCGTGATGGTGGTTGGAGAGATCTGGATCGATATTGGCGTGATAGAGGTTCAAATTGGAGAGATAGGGATGGTGATAGAGATCGCTATGTGCCTCCTCACGAACGGTCAAAACCAAAAAAACTAAATGCTGACCCTGATAGCTTTCAGACCAAGGATATGCTTGCCTGTATCCTAAAGAATGTAGAAGGAACGAATAAGGTACTCAAGGATATGAAGGCTGATTTCTCCTCTTTGATCAAATAGTGACTTCTGTCTCGGTCTTTATAAAGTAACTTGAGACTCAAATGGGGAAAATTTCGGCTCACTTAAATCAAAGACCAAAAGGGGGTCTTCTGAGTGATACCTTACCCAACCTGAAGAATGATGTTGCCCAATGCATGGCGATTATGACCCGGAGGGGTACGGTTATGGGAAATGATGTGCCAAATGTTGAGAATGAAAGTTCAAGCAAATAGTAAGTTATTGTTGTTGAAAGTGATGGACTTGCCGAGGAAATGCACAATGCATCTCCAAATGGAGTTATTAATACCCCAAAAGAGGTTGATTTCAGTGAGGCTGATAATTCAAATGAGCGGTTTGTTCCTTCCTCGGTACCTATAAATACGTTACCCAAATTTGTCCACCATTTCCCCAAAGGTTGAAGAAGAGGGATGAAGACGGAAAGTTTCAAAAATTTCTCTCCTTCTTTAAAACTCTTTAAATTATTCTTCCTTTGGTGGAGGCGTTCTTAGAGATGCCAGGTTATTCAAAGTTTATGAAAAAGTTTATTACCAAGAACAAGAATATGGATTTTGGAATGATCGAAGTATCCCATAATTATAGTGCCATTATGATGAGCAACATGGTTGTCAAGAAAGATGATCCAGGGAAATTCACTATCCCGTGCACTGTAGGGGTGCTTGAGTTTGGTAAAGCATTGTGTGATTTCGGGGCAAGTATAAATTTGATTCCCTTTTCCATTTACAAGCAACTTCAGCTAGGTGGTCCTATGTCAACAACTACGGGTCTCCTCATGGCCGACCGTTCAATCAAGAGTCCTATTGGCGTTCTTTATGACATTCTGGTGAAGCTGGATAAGTTTATATTTCCAGCCGATTTTTTGATCCTAGATTGCAAGATTGATAACAAGCTTCCTATCATTCTTGGTAGGCCGTTCTTAGCCACCGAAAGAACCCTTGTGTCGCGTCCCAAATCCCATTAAGATAGACAGGCGCCCGATGCCCTCTAGGCCCGAGAGAACCAACATGTAACCTATGCTTACTATGCATATAACTATGACAATCTTGAGACAAGTACACACAGGATGCAACGATACTAACCAACATAAGTAGACCAAAAAATTATATACAAGACTTGGACGTTGAGGCCACAATTTGTTAAGAAGAAACTGAACCACAAAAATAAGTTTACAAAGCCTCCAAAAGATAGAAAACCTTAGAGTAAGTCGGGACAGACCCCACCTTACTCCTAACTACAATACAATACCCAAAATGAATCTACCATAGACTAAGTAAAGCTCCGAATGAATTTGGAGCTCACCAAAAGTAGCTGAGTGTCGTGTGCTCCTATCGAGGAGGTCTACTAGCTGAAGTACCTGTGCCTACAACATGAAATGCAGCGTCCCCCGCGAGGGACGTCAGTACGAGAAAATATACTGAATATGTAACGCAATAACATATATAAAATAAGAGTTCGAATGAAACAAAGTATCAATATATGTGTACATAAATCAGAACAGAAGACCACCTTTGTTAACTCTTGTGGGATCATGTATGTTACATTCTTGTCTTTACCTTTCTGTGTGTTATCATGTTTATAAGGCATGTGATACGAATGACTAGCTGATCAGTGGTAGAAGAGGATGACCCATGCTAGGCATTTTAACCCCTGGGATGCGGTCCTCATAATTACACAAATTGGGATCGACCCATGCTAGGATTATGCCGTTAATCTGCCACCCTTCTATACCAATTGGGATCGTCCCACGCTAGGATTCCGCCCCTGAGCTGCCACCCTTAATTATACAGATTTCTTTACTTAGATTCTTTAATCTTTGAGATTGCTGTTTTGGTGGTCATAATCATTTTTGATATTTGGAACTACGGACCAGTAGTAGAAGACAAGAAAATAATACTTCAATGACATAAGGAGCTATGTAACATCAATGCATTACTTGTGAGCTTAAATGACAAAATTGACTTCAACTGACTAAAAGGAGGATTCACCAAAGTTGCTTTAGCAAATACCATTTCTATACCAGCACATAGGAGGATAATTACACAAGTATAGAGTACTCAACATATAATGAAGTAATTCTATACCCTAACGAGAGGGGGAAAATATTGTTAACTATTTGGAGATCATACGCTGCCACTATGTTTCCTTTACAAGGAATAGAACTTAGGAAATTCACTTATTGATAGTAATCTCAAGTATCAGATTTCATGCCGAAGAATATTGAATCGAATAGGCTTACATACCTTATCTTTTGATCAATACAACTATCACAATTCAGCCTCCCATTTCAGATTTTAATCTATAATATAAGTCATGATAAATTTAAATTAGCAGCTATCACACCGTGAGCCTCGTAAAACAGTAGCTAACTTTGACGGATAATGATCCCATACAACCCATAAAATAATGTGTGTCACCACACCCTCCTTCTCTGCCCAATACATACATTATATATCCTTTTCCAAGATTACCCAAACTGCACCAACAACAATACACATAAAACAGCCTCAAGTATTCTTTATCATACAACCAATTATTGAACTCACCACCCCCTTGAGTTCTTTATAACAGCAAACCCATAATTCCTCACTTAAACTCATACATAAGGAGGAAGAAAATTGAGCAGTCACCTCACCTCAATTTCTGCAACTTCTCGTTATAACTTGAATTCCTCTAGAACTTCAACTTCCTTTCACACTTAAACCAAAGAAGAAGAGAAAAGTATGTTAATAACCAAGGAAATGAGCAGTAGCTTCTGGAAATATTATGCCTTTATACATATACTTGAGCATGAATAACATGTTTTCCTAATCATCCATGGGAGAATTAAGCTAAATCTATAAGTGTTTTCACTTACCTTGTCTTGCAGAGATAAGGGTTTCTTCAAGAACCCTAGAAGAAATCTAAGGTTGTTGTTTAATCCTTAAGAGAAACGAGAGAGAAAGAGCTTGAGTGAATCCTCAATAATGTGTATTAAAATGAGTGAAAATAGCCGCCAATATATCTTTATGTTGAGCTTTCTTCACCTTTATGAATATCCACTAGAAAGCTTCATTTTCAGCCACTAATTGGTCAAGTAGGTGATGCACCTGGTTGTATAAATCAAGAAGTTCAAAAGGTCAAACTAGGTGATGCACCTACTAGGTTTCACTTGGTCTTAAATATATTGGGCCTTGTCAATTTGGATGCTGGGCTTTAATTTCATTTTATTTTATTTAACATAGTTTGGGCCTCAAGTGAGTCCATTAGCATAGGCCCAAATCTGATCCATAAACCTTGGCCTTTGTAACTAGATCCATTTATCTCAAGTAGGTGATGTACCTACTTGGTTCTTTGGACTGGTCAATAAGTCAAAGTAGGTGATGCACCTACTTGTCACCTACTAGCTTAGTTAAGTCAAGCAAGCAACTCACCTATTTTATTCCATTCTCTAATTATTAATCTCTTTTTATTTAACTTAGCACTTAACTTTCAACTTTAAGATCAATTACCACCTTCCCGTCTCGAGTTTAAATACTTTCGTTGGAGTTATAACTTGTAGTACACATGCTGCAACGTGCAAGCCATCACATCACCTTCCGAGCTATTTTAAACCAACGCTAATCATATAAGAAACATGGTTCCTCACCTATACTATAAGGCTATGTCAAGTATCACAAGAATAGAATAAACATATGCATAATACGGGCTGTTACATCAACCCCCCCTTAAAACATTCGTCCTCGAATGTTAGCACGGTTATCCATCCCAAACAAGTTCAAGACTAAGTTAGTACTACTGTTAATCACATTGAAATTATAGACTTATACATACTTGTTAATGCCTCAACTCAATATTTTAATCTTTCTCATCGATTTGGAAGATATGATGATACTTTAATTTCATTGCTTCTTCCGCATCTCATGTTACTTCTTCTACTTGTTGGTTCCTCCATAATATTTTTACAGAAGCTACTTCTTTATTTCTTAACCTCCTAACTTGTCGATCCAGAATAGCAATGGGTACTTCTTCATAAGTGAGATCTCTCGTAACTTGTACATCTTCAGTAGGAGTAATAAGAGATGGGTCACCTACACATTTTCGAAGTATTGAGACATGAAACACCGGATGAACGGTTGAAAGCCCTTGAGGTAACTCTAACTCATACCCAACTTGGCCAATTCTTCGGATAATCGTATTTGGCCCTATATAGCCTGGACTAAACTTTCCCTTTTTACCAAACCTCATTACCCCTTTCATTGGTGACACCTTCAAGAACACCCAATCCCTTATAGAAAGTTCTAGTCCTCTCCTTCTAACTTCCGCATATGATTTATGTCGACTTTGAGCTGTTTCTAGCCGCTGCTGTATCACTTTGAATTTTTCCATAGCTTGATGAACAAGATCTGGCCCAAATAAGGTAGTTTCACCTTTTTTAAACCAGCTAATTAGGGATCTACATTTTCTACATATAAAGCTTCATAAGGTGCCATTTTAATACTTGAATGGTAGCTATTGTTGTATACAATCTCGATCAATGGAAAATGATCATCCCAACTACCTTTGAAGTCCAATATACAAGCTCGCAGCATATCCTCAAGTGTTTGAATTGTACGCTCTACTTGATCATCTGTTTGGGGATGAAAGGCTGTACTTAAATTCACTTGTGTTCCTAAACTCTTCTAAAATGACTTCCCAAAATTTGCAGTGAATTGAGCTCCCCAATCCGATATAATAGAGATTGGTACTCCATGTAGACAAACTATCTCTTTAATATACAACCTCGCATATTCTTCGACTGTATTAGTATTCTTGACCGGCAAGAAGTGCGCTGATTTGGTCAATCTATCAACAATTACCCATATAGAATCAAACTTCCAAAATGAACGAGGCAAACCAGTGACAAAATCCATGTTGATCATGTCCCACTTCCAAATTGGAAGTTCTATACACTGTATATAACCTCCGAGCTTTTGGTGCTCTACTTTTACTTGTTGACAATTTTGACATTGAGCCACGAATTCTGCAATGTTCTTCTTCATGTCCCCCCACCAATACATTTCTTTCAAGTCATGATACATTTTAGTTGACCCCGGATGGACAGAATATCTCGAATGATGTGCTTCAATCATAATCCTCTTTCTTAATTCATCTACATTAGGTGCACACAATCTGGTTTGACATCGAAGTACTCCCTCTTGCGTAAGCTCAAATGCCTTTGTCATACCCTGTTGTACATTCTCCTTAAGCTTTAATAGAATAGGATCAGTGTACTGCTTCTCTTTCACTTCAACTATTAATAAGGATTCTGTCGGATTTTGCACAATAACCCCTTTGTCTGGAGATTCAAGAAGGTGAACCCCCAAGCTAGCTAGTTGACATAAATCCTTAGTTATTCCTTGTCTTTCAAAGACTGCCCATAAGTGCTTGCCATCATTTTACGACTTAACGCATCAGCTACTACATTTGCTTTCCCGGGATGATACAAGATATCCATGTCATAATCTTTTAATAGCTCCAGCCATCTTCGCTGCCTCAGATTTAGGTCCTTTTTCTTAAAGATATATTGCAAACTCTTGTGATCAATGTATAGGTCAACATGAATTCAATACAATGAATGGCGCCATATCTTCAAAGCAAATACAATTGCTGCTAGTTCTAGATCATGAGTATTATAATTTTTCTTATGTGGCCACAGGTACCTTGAACCATAAGCTATTACTTTACCATGCTGCATCAATACATATCCTAGGCCCACTCCCGAAGCATCACAATACACTGCATACCCTTCTGTTCCTTCTGGAAGTACCAATACAGGTGTAGAAGTTAATTTATTCCTCAGCTCTTGGAAGCTTCTTTCACATTCATCACTCCACTGAAATTTGGTTTCTTTGTGTGTTAGCTTTGGTAAGGGTGCATCAATGGAAAATAATCCTTCAATGAACCTTCTGTAATAACCTGCCAATCCAAGGAAACTACGGATCTCCGTAGGCGTTGTAGGTCTTGGCCAGTTTTTCAAGGCTTCTATCTTCTGGTTATCAACCATTATTCCTTCATAGGATACAATATGACCTAAGAATGCCACAGATTTTAACCATAACTCATATTTAGAGAACTTTGCATACAACTTACGATCACGAAGAATTTGTAAAACCTGCCGGAGGTGATTAGCATGGCCCTCTTCCTATCTTGAATACATCAAAATGTCATCTATGAATACTATCACGAACACATCTAAAACTGACTTGAACACCCTATTCATCAAATCCATAAAAACTGCTGGTGCATTCGTTAGCCCGAATGACATGACTAAAAACTCAAAATGACCATACCGTGTTTGGAAAGCTGTTTTGGGTATATCTTTGTCTTTGACCCTCACTTGGTGATAACCTGACCTCAGATCGATTTTTGAAAAAAAACCTAGCACTTTGTAACTAATCAAACAAATCATCAATTCTAGGGTGGGGATATTTGTTCTTAATCGTTACCTTATTCAACTGCCTGTAGTCGATACAAATTCTTAACCGCTATCTTTCTTGCGTACAAATAAAACTGGTGCTCCCCATGGGGACATACTAGGCCTTATGAATCCTTTATCTAATAAGTCTTTTAATTGCTCCTTCAACTCCCGTAATTCTGCTGGGGCCATTCTATATGGAGGGATTGATATAGGTTGAGTATCTGGAATCACATCAATACCAAACTCTACTTCTCGTTATGGAGGCAAACCCGTAAGATCTTCAGGAAATACATCGAGAAATTTATTTACCACTGGAATTGATTGAAGAGATGGTGACTCAACATCTATATTTTTCAGTCTCACTAGATGACATATGTATCCTTTGGACATCATCTTCTTTGCCTTAAGATAAGAAATAAATTTACCTCTCGGTGTCCCAATATTACCTTTCCATTCAAGGGAGACCTCTTTTGGAAAATGGAAATGCAGCATCTTAGTTCGGCAATCCACCGTGGCATAACATGAAGCTAACTAATCCATACCTATTATAACATCAAAATCCACCATTTCTAGCTCAACAAGGTCAGCCAATGTATCACGATCACAAAGAGTTACAATACATTTACGATAAACCCTTCTAGCTATAATAGACTCACCAATCAGTGTAGACACTTCAAATGGCTTCACTAATAATTTTGGTGTTCTTTTGAACTTTTCAGCAATCAATAGAGTAACATATGATAGTGTAGACCGTGGATCAATTAATACATATACAATATATGAAAAGATGGAAAATGTACCTATAAACACATCCGATGAGGCGTCTAAATTTTGTCGATCCCCAAGAGCATTTGTGCGATTCTGAACTCCACTAGAGCTGGCTACTCCCCTAGCTCCTCTACCACGACCAGTAGGCATCTGTCCCCTACCTAAAGAAGGTGTTGATGATGCGGGTGTAACATTTGATGAAGTAGGTTGTGCCACACCACCCATACCCCTATGAGGGTAATTTCTCATCATATGACCTGGTGTACCACACCAAAAACAAACATTTGTCCCAAACCGACATGCACCTAAATGATTTATTCCACCTTGTTTACAAGACTATCCAGGAGGTCTTGATTGGCTCATACTTCCCTGCTCTTGGTACCCCGCTGTTAGTGAACCTTGGCTTTCACCTCTTTGCCCAAACTGATTGCCCCTAGACTCTTGAAACTGAGGTGGGGCACTAGCTGTAGAGTAGGAAGATGATGGCCTAGGCGGTCTGTTAAAGAACCAAGGCCTAAAATCACCTTGGGATGGTATAAAATGCCCCATGGATATGGCCCTCTTAGAATGCCCTGTTTCTGACTCTTGTGTCCTTCTTCTTTGCCTTTGATCCTCCAACTTTTGCGCAAAAACTTGCATCCTTGCTATATCCATATCTTTATTCAACGAAGCAATGGTACAATCTATAACCATATATGAATCTAATCTATCCACATATCGATTAACTCTATCCCCTATAGTAGCTACTATATTAGGAGCATACCTGGCCAAGGAATTAAATTTGAGACTGTACTCTCTCACGCTCATACTTCCTTGGTGGAGATTTAAGAATTGATCCGCACGGGCCTCTCGGATCTCCAATGGCAGGTAATGGTCAAGGAATACCTTTCTGAACTCTTTCCATGTAGTTGATGGTGCATCTGTTCCCCCAGATTGCTTCCAAGCTTCATACCACAATACAACCACACCCTTTAATCTATATGCTGCTAGCTCGAGCGCTTCTTTACCACTTATATGCATAACATCGAAAGTGCGTTGGATATGAGCTATAAAGTCTTATGGATCTTCATTAGGATCTGACCCGGTGAATGATGGAGGGTCCAAATTAAGGAAATCACGTATCTACGTGCCAGCTGCTCTATCTACACCACTAGTACCTGCAACTGGACCTTCTTGCCTTTGGCCGTGGCCAGCAACTATACGAGTCAATAATTAGACTGCATTTCTCAAATCTTGCTCGGTAGCATTAATAGGGGGTTCTTGAGGTGTAGCTTCTCTCCTTAGATCTTCTGGAGATGGAGGGGTTAGGGAAGTCAGTGAGGGAGACTCATCTTGAGGCTCACCTTGTACAACTTGACTAGGTGGTGGTTGGTTGGTCCCTTCTTGGGGAGCCACATGTACTCGCTTACCAGTACTTTTCTCCTTCTCATAACCATCATCCTACCTATAATAAAACAATATAGGAATTAGATATGATTTACCTACAATACTGGTTCTATCGCACGATCTAAGAAATGAAAGAAATGAGACTACTCCTACATGTCCCGTAGCATCCTGTTTATAAATGTGGTGCACAACACATCCATAAGTAACACTTTACATAGACACGGCTTTGTAGAATCCCTAGGATGACCTGCTCTGATACCACTTTTGTCACGTCCCAAATCCCATCAAGACGGACAGGCATCCGATGCCCTCTAGGCTCGAGAGAACCAACATGTAACCTGCGCTTACTATGCATATAAATATGACAATATTGAGACAAGTACACATAGGATGCAGCGATACAAACCAACATAAGTAGACCAAAGAATTATATATAAGACTTGGCCGTTTAGGCCACAACTTGTTAAGACGCAACTGAACCATAAACATAAGTTTACAAAGACTCCAAAAGATAGAAAACCTTAGAGTAGGTTGGGACAGACCCCACCTTACTCTTAACTACGATACAATACCCAAAATGAATCTACCAAAGACTCAGTAAAGCTCTGAATCAATCTAGAGCTCACCAAAAGTAGCTGAGTGTCGTGTGCTCCTACTGAGGAGGTCTACTAGCTGATGTACCTGTGTCTACAACATGAAATGCAGCGCCCCCCGCGAGGGCCGTCAGTACGAGAAAATGTACTAAATATGTAAGGCAATTACATAGATAAACTAGGAGTTCGAATAAAACTAAGTATCAATATATGTGTACATAAATCAGAACAGAAGACCACCTTTGTTAAATCTTGTGGGATCATGTATGTTACATTCTTGTCTTTACCTTTATGTGTGTTATGATGTTTATAAGGCATGTGATACGAATGACCAGCTGATCAGTGGTAGAAGAGGATGACCCATGACCAGCCTCAAGTATTCTTTATCATACAACCAATTATTGAACTTACCACCCCCTTGAGTTCTTTATGACAGCACACCCATAATTCCTCACTCAAACTCATACATAAGGAGGAAAAAAATGGAGCAGTCACCTTACCTCAATTTATTCAACTTCTCCTTATAACTTGAATTCCTCTAGAACTTCAACTTCCCTTCACACTTAAACCAAAGAAGAAGAGAAAAGTATCTTAATAACCAAGGAAGTGAGCATTATTTCTGGAAATATTATGCCTTTATACCTATACTTGAGCATGAATAACATGTTTTCGTAATCATCCGTGGGAGAATTAAGCTAAATCCATGTATTTTTTTACTTACCTTGTCTTGCAGAGATGAGGGTTTCTTCAAGAACCCTAGAAGAACTTTAAGGATTCTGTTTAATCCTTAAGAGAAAAGAGAGAGAAAGAGTTGGAGCTAATCCACAATAATGTGTGTTAAAATGAGTGAGAATAGCAGCCAATATATCTTTATATTGAGCTTTCTTCACCTTTAAGAATATCCACTAGAAAGCTTCATTTTTAGCCACTAATTGGTCAAGTAGGTGATGCACCTGCTTTTGTATATCAAGCAGCTCAAAAAGTCAAACTAGGTGATGCACCTACTAGCTTTTACTTGGGCTTAAATATATTGGGCCTTGGCAGATTTGGATGCTGGGCTTTAATTTCATTTTATTTTATTTAACATAGTTTGGGCCTCAAGTGGGTCCTTTCGCATAGGCCCAAATCTGATCCATAAACCTTGGCCTTTTTTAACTAGATCCATATAGCTCAAGTAGGTGATGCACCTACTTGGTTCTTTGGACTGGTCAATAAGTCAAAGTAGGTGATGCACCTACTTGTAACCTACTAGCTTAGTTAAGTCAAGCAAGCAGCTCACCTATTTTATTCCATTCTCTAATTATTAATCTCTTTTTCTTTAACTTAGCACTTAACTTTCAACTTTAAGCTCAATTACCACCTTCATGTCTCGAGTTTAAATACTTACATTGGAGTTATAACTTGCAGTACACAGGCTACAACGTGCAAGTCATCACATCACCTTCCGAGCTAGTTTAAACCAACTCTAATCATATAAGAAACATGGTCCCTCACCTATACTATAAGGCTATGTCAAGTATCACAAGAATAGAATAAGCACATGCATAATACGGGCTATTATAACTTGTTAATGTAGAAAGTGGTGCGCTGAAATTTTAGGTGAATAGTGAGGAAGTTATGTTCAATGTTTGCAAATTGATGAAGCAACCGAGTGACCCCCATGTAATATTAGTCATTTACGTGATTCATGAAGCAGTTGCTGGTATGGTTCATTTGGATGATGCTTGAATTCATGTCCACATTGTGCCATGACGTTAAATAAGGCGCTTCTTCAGAGGTAACCCAACTTTTATTTTATAAAATTTGAATAACATTTATTGGATGCGCAGGTTGGAGTGCGTAGTTTGGAGGAAAAGCAAATGGGTGAGGGGTTGGATCACTTGACGAATCGCTGAATTGCACTTATTATCACCCAAATGCATCGCCAATGTGAGATCAAAATTAAGGAAGGCTCTGGAAGATTAGGCGAGCTCACTGCTCTATTACTGGATCATAGAGTTATATTGGTGAGCCCGATCAAACTCGGCCTCTGAGTTCAATGACAAGCTGGCATATCTGTTAAATTCAGCGGACTGAGACCTATTGAGTGGATCACTGAATGGGTTGGCGACGTGTCAGGAGGATCCTTGCTCTCGCTCATTTTATTCCATGTTGATACTCTTAGTTTTTATTTTTGCATTAAGGATACTGCTTTGTTCTTGTTGGTGGGGTGAAGGTATTTAGCTACCTACCCTTTTGGTTTTATTTTGTTGTTTCAAGTTAAAACTTCTCCACGTTGCTTTAATAGTGGATGTTGGCTTTGATTCTAATTCATTGTCCTTTCTCTTGATTGCTTGATTGTGAATGTTGTTCCTGTTCTCTTGTACATTTGAGTGTCAGTTGTGATCATTACCGATGACTTGAGTAGTGCTCTTAATGAAAGATATGTTTGTGCAAGTACAACGAGGCAATGTGATTTACATAAGTCTTGTGTGAAGTCTTAGCATCTCATTGTGACTAGTCGGATTGTTGAAGTGAGTCTAGCGATGAATGTTGCACGCGAGCTTAACTTGTAGAGTCATGATCGATTATTGTGTTGAATGCCTTGTGTGATGAGGTTTACTTGAAATGTGTGCAAGATGATACCTAGAACTTGCCCTGTTAGTCCAATCGAAAAACATAGGTGAATGAAGGAAATGATCTTAGGCATAAATTATTAAGAGTGAACCTAATTGCTATACCTTTGTGTGACGACCTTATGAGTGTGTGATCCTAGCTTGGCACCATTTGAGCCTAACCTCCTTTATTTGGATGAAACATGAACACAAATGTTTTGAATCGACTGTTGAAATTGCCATGTCTTTCCCACCTATAACCTTCGTGAAATCTTATTTTTTTTTTAATAGCCAACTTAGGCCAAAGGACTAAGTTGGAGGTGTGATAAGAATGAGGAAATAAACTGACCAAAAAGTTTGTGGAATTCTTCCTTGGGGATATATGATGAAGAAAAAGATGGAACCCCTTCATATATAAATATATATATATATATATATATATATATATGTGTGTGTGTGTGTGTGTGTGTGTGGTGATGAAAAAGATGGAACCCCTCTATATATATATATATATATATATATATAAAAGAGAAACGAGAAAAGAAAATAAATGATAAATGCATATCCATTATGCATTGTTGTGGAAATAAAAAGGGTGTCCGATGAGCTATACCAAAGATTTGGTGTTCTATGATTAGGCACAACGATGAGTTGAAAATTTTGAAAAATTGAAAGAAAAGGAAAAGAAGTGAAACTTGAGACATGCTTCATGAAGATAGAGTCACTAAACCGAAATGATCACACCCTTACCCTCAGCCCAGTTACATGCCTTGAAAGACCTTTTTGATCTTGCATAAGCCAAGTGATGTGTTGGTTGGAAAATACAGGCTAGCTTCTGGGTAAAATCATGCATGTTTTTCTCAATGGGAGTGTGAGAGTTGATTTCTATTCCTAAATTGTAATCCTTGATTGGATTCATGAGATCATTGAATCATTCTTGAGGTGAGGGCATTCTAATACTTTTGTTGGGAATGAATTTACATTTGAAGTGAGTATTTGTGAGCATGAACTCTAATTGATGATGTCGAGTCACAGTTGGGAACTTTGAGTACACATTTGACCATTGCATGTTTTGATTGAACCTTATGTGCACTTTCATGTTGCATGTCAAGGAGAACTACTAGTAGGCATCCTTGTTGACCTGATTGATCTTGTGTTTTACTTGAGGACAAGAAAAAGTTTAAGTTGGGGGTGTTGATGAGTTGGTAATTTTGACTCATTTAGAGCTTATTGTTCAATGAACTAGTGTCCTCAATGCCTATTTTGTGCTTATAACTAATATTAATTTGTTTATATGGAACAATGGAGGATTAAGAACAAGGAAAGGGCATTATGATGCAAA
This sequence comes from Solanum gracilifrons, assembly GCA_029582605.1. NCBI lineage: Eukaryota > Viridiplantae > Streptophyta > Magnoliopsida > Solanales > Solanaceae > Solanum > Solanum gracilifrons. The sequence continues at coordinate 50,848 of JAJOOH010000994.1, forward strand.
AAGAAGTGAAAAGATGGAAAAGCTAAAGAAAACAAAGCTGGAGCTCGCAAAAGCCACTTGGCGACAAACCGAGTGAGCCTCCAGCTCTCCAAACTTTCCAGTGAAATAGCCCATGATCAAGACAAATAGGTGAGAGAAAATACATTTCGATGACGCGCCGAATGTAACGGCGATAGCGACCAAGCTCGCCAAATCTTCCAGAACAATTGGATGCAGAAGTTGAGCCAAAAGACGAGGAAAAATGTCTGTTGATGGATCGCCGAGTCGATCGGTGTTCCCGACTAATCTAGCCGAGTGAGCCCGCATTTTGATATTTTTGGGAGTTTTTGGAAACATATAAATTGATTTTTGAAAAGAGAAAACATAGTTGTGACCGAGTGTATTACCCAGTTCTTTAGAGTTTTTCATATTTTGACATTATTAAACACTCTTGAAGGTTTTTGAGCTTAGATTATTGGGGATTGAAGGTCTAACTCTTAATTGCATCATTTAAGCTTGGAAGATTTTGTCAGTTCGATGGAACATCATCTTGGTAACAATTTCTTGGTTTTTGCTATGATTTGCTAAGCCCCATTTCCTTAGGGGTGTGACTATGTAATTGAATACATAGATTATCTTATGGGTGTTGTTAATTGCTATAATTAATGTTGTCTTGAAATGGGTTTAATTATTTATCTTTTAATCTATGAACTAAAGTTGCTAATTTAGTTCTAGTCTTAGCACTTAATGTTTGCTTGAGAAAGATGCATAGAGTAGAATAAGTGATTGATAATTTTATTGGCTTATGTCTTTACAACTGATGTGCCGTGAAATGTTGGCACATCCGATGCTCAAAACTAAGGATTAATACTGGAATTGAGTGTATCTTTATAAGCTTTGATGTGATTATTAAATGTTTAGACAGATTCTCACCTGTGTGGAAAAATGGAAAAAGTAGCAGAAGATGAGTGTGGTCAAAGGAAGACCACGGGCACCAAAACGGGCCGTTGTACTTGTAACGAACCGTGATGCTGGTCGTGAATGCCTTTCCAGTTAGCAGGCTTTGAGAAGATCAATTGTGGAAATACCAACTGAAGACCACCGATGACCTCACGGGTCGTGGTCCTCACAATGATCTGTGGAAGTACTCATGAAGGTGTTCGAGTTAATAGGTATCAAAAAGATGAGTAATAAATTGGCCAAGTGAAGACCACGGGCACCTATATGGACCATGGTCATTGTCACGATCCATGGTGATGTCCGTGGAGACTTTCCAGTGTATAGTAATTGAAGACCCAAGTTTGGAGAAATGCAAGTGAAAACCACGAAGGGTTTCACGGATCGTAAAGCCCTTGACGGACCGTGGTGGCACTCATGAAGTTGCGCGACAGAGCAGTTCTACTTCGAGAAGGACTCTTTTTAGATACTTTATTTGAATTAATTAGGTCGCTTTTAGTTTTTATCTTGTCTGAGTTTTGAATACTTTTGACCTTGATTTTTATCGATTAACATTTAATCAATTTTGGAAGTTGGATTCGGATTTTCTAAATATCAATCATTCGTTGAATTTGCAGATTGTCGTAAGTCAACTTTCATAATGTTTTCATTACTAATCTCTGTTCATTTAGAGAAAAGCACGAGTGGCTAAACACCACAGCTGGGGTTGTGGGAACTATGACAGAAATCTAATTGTGAAATCGTAAAATAAGTAGAAGGTGAATTATATTTGAAATATTTAAGTTGACTTTCATTATTCATTTGTTCTAATGAGTGCATGCATTAGCGTTAGCATGTATCTATTGATTGTTCGAGAGAAAAGAGATAGTTGGGAAAAAGTAGAGTTAATCTGATAAAGTGGCATTAAAGGTCGAGTTCAAGAGAAGAGAACTTTAACATCATTGTATGCAAGGGTAGAATTTGTCAAACACTCAAAGACCAAGATGAATTGAGTGAAATTTATCTAACTAGACTGAGAAGTGTTGGATTTAGTCAACTCGCCTATAAATTGTAATGACTAAAATACCTGAAGCTCAGTTATGGATGAACAATAAATGTAATGTTATAGGAAACACAACCCTGGTTTTCTTTATTTATAGAAACAACTACAGAATTCATATTTTGTTAATTATTAATCCAGATCTTGCTTAAAAATCTTAGTTACTAGAACTTTACAGCTAAACCCAATTTACATATCGTAATTGTTTTCTTTAGGAAATAATAACAATATTTGGGTAAACGCAATAGTGAAAGCATTTATGCAAAGAAATTTTCTGTGGGATTGACCTCAACTCACGTTAAGTTCTATATATTGACTTTGACCGTTTATACTTCTTAATTGAAGTGTAAGTTTGGATGTATCAAATTTTGGCGCCGCTGCCGGTGAATTCCAATTCAGAAGTAGTTTACTAGCTTTTATTCAAAGCGTAGTTATAGTTCCTAATTTTATGTCTTGTTCATAGTCTGTGTCTCTTACAGGTGAGTTCGACTGTGTATACGAAATACTAGTAGTAAGGGACCTCCATTGATTTCTTACGACCGGAAACTTCAAAAGTCTATTCACAAAATGGTGAACGCACAGGAACTTGAGGCACAAAGGTAACGATTGGGAGTTGAAGCTGAATCTGCTACAGGAGGTGCTCAGTAGAATATTGTGAATAACCCACCTAGGGTGGTGGATTAACATCCAAGAGTAGAAGAAATAGATCCTCCACACCGCGAACCTCTAGCTCCAAGGGGTCGAGCGCAACATCTAGCTCACATGATGTAAGAAGAGGATGATTTAGATTTGGATGGAGCTGGAGCCACTGGAGCGACAGTATTACCTGTACTACCTACAGGTTCAGTTGCTGTATTTGAAAGGTATGTTCAGAGGTGCAGCTGGTGATGATGCGAATCAACATCTAATGAACTTCGTGGCTTTATGAAAATCACATAAAATTCCTGGGGTTAGTCAGACAACAAATGAGGTTGAGACTATTTCCATTCTCTCTTACTGGAGAGGCAACCAATCTGCTAAATGAGATGCCAGATGACTCAATCAGAACTTGGGATCACCTGAAGAAAGATTTCCTAGAATGATTCTATCGTGAATCGAAAGAGTTGCAGATGAAAGATGAAATAAGTGCACACAAGCATCTACCAGGGCAGGCAATGCATGATACTTGGTTCAGCCAAAAGCTGAAAAAGTGTCCAAACCATGGTCTCATTGAGAGACATTTCAAACAGGCCTTCTTTAGATCACTTAATTATGTTACTAAGCATGTTGTTAATGCAGTTTGTGGTGGATCATTCATCAGGAAGCCTTTTGTTGAAATCATGCAGCTAATGGATGAAGTAGCCAAGAACAATAGAGCATAGCACACAAGGGATGCTGAAGGGGAAGATCTGGGAGTCACTTTTGCGCTATCAGCTGAACAAAGGAGAAGAGAGGAAGAAAGGGACCAGGACATGGTTCATATGCGAACTCAGATGGACCTACTCATAAAGCATATCATGACAGGTTCTAAGAACGTGAATATTGTAGGGACCCCAAACAGATACGAAGATCAAGACATCGATCTAAATGAGGAGGCTAAATACTTGAGCAACTAAGGAGGTTTACAGAAATATAACTCGGGAAACCAAGGTTATAATTCTGCAAATGCAGGTCGGAACTATTCTAGGGAAGGACAGTATGATAGGCCATCAAATAGAGAGCAGGGAAACTGGTAGAATAGAGATGGGTACATAAGTGATCGGAGTGGTGTGTATGTGCCTCTAGGTAATAGAGACCGTGCATGTGGTAGTTCCAGTGGGCCTAAGCTAGAAGACATGTTGGCTAAGGTGCTCCAAAAGGTTGAGTCAACTGATGCAGGGGTGAAGGAGATGATAGGTGACTTCTCCAGTATGAGTCAACTAGTAAAATCTCACACCACCTCCATCAAGCAAATATAGCAACAATGGGGGAAACTTTCAGCATCATTGAACCAGAGGAAGAATGGGTCACTACCAAGTGACACTATTCAAAATCCCAAGAAGGACGGGAATTGCATGGATATCGCCACCAGGAGTGGTAAGATTCTTAATGAACCAATTTCTGTAGGTACTGAGCATGAACATGGGTTGGAGTGAACTGGAAGAGAAGAGGCTGAATTTGAACAGGTAGATGACATGGTAAACACTCAACCAATAGCTAAACCAGTAGGTACAAAGGAAAATGGGGTTGAGGGAATGTCATGACCCGGGGTTACCCCCTAGAAGTAACACGACGTAATTGACCCTGAAGGGGTTGCATACAAGCCTCATAGCATTTATGAATATTAAAGCATAGGAAAATAACGCATAATTTAAAACTTTTCTTTACAATCGAAGTCTCTTAATAAAATGAAAGAGTATCTATGCCACTATGTCTCAAACCATCTATTATACTTGGAGTAAAACTCTTTAATACAAACTTAGGAATACGACCCTTACAAAAGTCTAAAAACATAAAAGTAAAGACATAAGGGACATATGGTTGAGCCCTCGATTACAATGAGGACTCACCAAGCTTCTTCTTCTTGATCTCCTATGAACCTAGCCACGAGGATGAAATCCAATATCTCCAAAGCCTACACTTATAGAAAATGTAGAAGAAGGGGTTAGCATGGAAACATACTAAGTATGGAAGCCATGCACAAAACCATTAAAACATGCATCAAAAAGGACATTTCATTTGAAATCGTGCTATATGCCATTTTTGAACATCATCTTTGAAATCGTTGGAGAATGCAACCTATAAGGCAACACACATACATTTCATTATAACATAAAATATATCATTATAATAACAAGCCCAGTCTTCAACATCAACATAACATGAATCCCAATCTTCACAATACATAGCCTCCAAGCATAGAGTAATACAAAGTCAAATACCAAGATTATCTCATCATTTAGTAATCATCACATAAGCAACCCCTATGAAACACTCGTGCAATTTATGGTAACTCACATGCATTTACAATGTACAACACAAGCAAATATCACATTCATACTAATTTCATAGTAAAGCCATTACCTTAGTAACACCTAAAGAACACTTGTGCAATGTGTGATTAGCATCCCATAATAATAACCCCACTAAGTATTCCTTTGAAGCTACTTTAGTCATGCATTTCATCTTTAGACATCATTATAATCAATAGTCACAAATAAGGAAATAGCCATGTACATTACTTGAATTATAAGGAAAGTCATTCATAACAACTATCCATTCAATATACATGCATGACTTCAAATCTCATCACAATGTAAATGAACCATCCCATGACATTCAACTAAGTCTACTTTTTCAATGTGGGAGTGAAGTCCCATACCCCCACTCCTACTAAGTAAAATCACCAAGAAGTCATAGTATAGTTCATGTCTCATTCATTATCTTTATTATTTAGGGAAAAGTTGCCATAACTGACAAAGACCATGTGAGCTACATGGAATCTGGTGTCGTGTAACCCCACACCGAAAGAAGGTGCCCTACTTGCCTAAGGTAAAACTAATTGTATAGGTATAAGGTGGATCCTCTAGCTAAAGACCTATGTGGACACATAGTGTATGGGATAGGGAGATTGCTTCTAGAAACCCGCCCTATTGCATTGGTGGAGGGGCTTCCATCTCATGAGTATCACTTTGATGACCCACCCTATTGCATTGGCGGAGGGGCCTTTTCCTCATTGTCCATATCCACTCGGTGCTAAGCATTATTTCCCAAATTATACATTAATAGTATGTAAATTGTATCTACATATGTGACTAAATACCTTATCCTTCATTCAATACAATTCATCAAAATAGCTCTTAGATTCATTAAGGGTGAAAATGTACTTTCAACCTTAGAATCATAATAAGTATGTGAGAATGACTTTCACACCAAGATCAAGGTGCATATGATAACTATACTTTCAAATAACACCATTTGATTACATCATATTTATGTTTATGCATGAAATGTATGTGTGTGTAATTGTCCTTGCAACAACCCAACAACAACAATATCATTATACTAGACAATACATATAATCTCAAGTGTAAGGGTAAGGGAAGAACTACCTTTCAACAATACCAACTTTACACATTAGTTATAGGAGATTTACCTTCTAAGTGAATCAATAGTTTATACACATCTTTAATTCATATGCACAAACCTTCACAATGTGCCCTTTAAAGGCAATGGATCAACTCATCCCAACATAAAGCAATAGCACAATAGATAAGGGAATACCATGATCCAACAACTCATCAATACATTAATCACATTATGATTGGCACATTATACTTCAAGAATTCACAAACATGCATATGATATCATGATAAAGTCAATTCATGTTTAGAAGCATTACTCTAAACCAATTCAAGTCTAGGTGATCTAATCTAAGGAATTACATGAAGAAATTCATCATTCTAGGAAGGTCACATTTAAACCCTCAATTTGCCTCTTTCATGAGATAACCCTAGAATCGTAGGCTAATCAAGAATATATGTAAAATCACATTTAGATCATGCAATTACATCATAATTAAACACCTCCACCTTTAAAGTGGATCAACAAGTTCATATACAATATTCATCAACACATACAACCCTAGCAAATTGCCTTTCAAGGCTAAGAATCAAGATCAACCCTAAATTCTAGAATTATCATTCTAGATAGAGAGTTATCATGATTCAACAACATAATAAACATAAACATAATCAATTGTTAAGCATCAATGATCAATCAAGTCACACCTTAGTTCATAATATAGGAAGAATGGGAAATCATGGGTCCAAGGGATATTTTTACTAAAATCCATCAATACTCCATTAATCCAATCATAAATCATCATAATTAATCAAAATAAACCTTAATTAAACATTTGATTTCGTTTTGGAAGAAGATCCATGACTAGATTTGAAAACCCTAGATTTGGGGAATTTGAAAACATAGTTGAAGGGGCTTCTTGGTGATAGCTAACCAAGAATGAAGAACTCCCATACCTCAATTAAGAATCTCCAATAAATTTGGGGAAGAACCTTGAGAATCTACAAACACTAGCTCCAATGGCTTCTTCTTCTTCTTCCTTGAGTTTAGAGAGAGAAATATTTGAGAGGAGGAGAGTCTTCTTTTTATTTTCATTGAAAATTGACTTAATGAAAGGTATTTTAAGTCTAAAAGGGTTATATAGTTGTTATGAAAAGAATAGAATAATAGGGACTCAACTTTGGAAAAGGACTAAAGACCCACAAAGTTTTTAACTTAAAATTTGCTAGCCACCACAACTTTGCTCGCCATTTTCCCCCTTAGCTCGCCTAGGGTACTAGGCGACTCACTTAATGGCCCTTGGCTCACCCATTTTTTTTCAGCGTGACAGTGCTTCACTAATTCAGGAATAACTTTTTACCCTGAGATTGGAATTGGGCAAACTCAATGGCGTTGGAAAAAGGACTCAGAGACCTTTAATTGGATAGGTAATGGCCCACCTAATTAGTTTTCAGCTAAGAGATATCATCATTTGAAGTTGACCCTACAAGTTGTAACTTAACAATCTTCCCCTTGCCCGTCCAAGCTCGCCTTTTGGAACCTTGGGTTCGCCAAGTTCACTAAGCGACTCGCCAAGTGCACCCATGGCTCGCCCTTTGCTCCAGTGAGCTCACTAAAAGGGATGGTCATTGGGCGATGGAGTGGTGCCAAAGGGCAACACACCAACCAGGTTGGCGAGCAACCCTTTAGCTCGCCCATTGTTCCAGAACTAAGGCTAAGAGGGCAGTCCCTTAGGCGATCAAAAGGCACAAGGGCAACTCGCCCAACTCTTTGGGCGATCAAGCAGCCTATCGCCAAAAGGTTCCATCAAGTAACAACGTTTCCTTCACCCTATCTTGCTATTCTAGGCCCTTGCTTGCACCCTAGGCTTCTACCTTGCTCCATCTAGGTTCTAGTACAGCATAGACATCAACCTAAAGTTACACTAACCCAAACGTGAATGTTCTAGTTCAACCTATCATTATTCGAGTCTTTACAGGGAACTATGCCTTTATAGCAGATACCAAGACCACTTCCTCCGTTCCCTCAAAGGCTTAAAAAGAAAGTTGAAGATGGGAAATTTTCTAAGTTCATAACCATATTGAGACAGCTATCAGTGAACATTTAATTGGTGGAAGCCCTAAAGTAGATGTCAGGATATGCTAAGTTAAAGAAGGACTTGGTCACGAAGAAAAGAGCTGTAAGTTTTGATTTTACTAACAATGTTCATCACTACAGTGTTATTGCTACCAACTATGGTACAGAAGAAGGAGCATATGGGTGCATTCACCATATCGTGCACCATCGGATCAATTGAGTTTCCAAAGGCCTTGTGTGACTTAGGGGCCAGTATAAACCTGATGTCGCTGGCCATCTATAAGCAACTGGGTTAGGAGTTCCAAAACCCACAACAATGAGGTTGATAATGGTAGATAGATCGGTGAAGCAACTTGTGGGCATCTTATGTGACGTGATTGTAAGGTGGACACTTTAATCTTTCCAGTAGACTTCATGATCATAGATTGCGAAGTGGATTTTGAGGTTCCCATAATTTTGGGAAGACCATTTCTTGCCACAGGATGATCATTGGTTGATGTTGAGAGTGGAGAACAAAAATTCAGACTTACTAAAGAAGAGGTAAAGTTTAAAATTTGCAGGTCATTAAAGTAGCTACAAGACATGAATGTGGTGTCTGCAATAGAGTCCTTTGATGAAGGAGAGATGAAGGGACTACTGAGGAAAGGCTGGCTGTCGAAACATTAGCAGTTGTGTTGATGAACTTTGTAGCGGATTTCTGGAATAGCTATGTGGAGACCGTAAATTCTTTACAGGGTATGGGAGCACACTCTTATGCTCCAAAGAAACTGGACTTGGATCTGAAAAGTAGGCCAAGTACTCCAGCAAAACCATCCATTGAGGAACCGCTAGCGCTGGAACTGAAACAATTACCGAGTTACCTAAGATATGTATTTTTGGGTACTAACAACATTTTACCTGTGATCTTGGCTGCAAATTTGAATGAAGAACAGGTACAAGTTGTGATCAAAGTGCCGAAAAGGTATAAAAGGGCAATTGGGTGGACCATTATTGACATCATTGGGATACCTCCGGGTATATGCACTCATAAAATCCAACTTGAGGAGGACTGCAGCCTAAGCGTAGAGAACCAGAGAAGGCTAAATTCACCAATACAAGAGGTCTTCAAAAAAGATATCATCAAGTGGTTGGTTGCTGGGGTTGTGTACCCCATTTCTGACAGTCATTGGGTCAGCCCAGTACAATGTGTACCCAAAGAGGGTGGTATGATAGTAGTCCCTAATGCGAAGAATAAATTTATCCCAGCAGAGATCAGTCACTGGATGGCGAGTGTGCATGGACTACATAAAACTGAACAAATGGACCTTGAAGGATCACTTCCCAATGACATTCATGGACCAGATGCTTGATAGGTTGGCTGGAAAAGGGTGTTACTGTTTCTTAGATGGATACTCTGGTTACAACCAGATATCAATTTCTCCTGAAGATCAGGAAATTACCACTTTTACATGTTGTAACACCTCGGAAATTCTATGACTTAAGTTAGAGCCTCACCTTATGAATAATGACTTAAAAATAGTTAAAATGATATTTATAAACCTAAAATGATGTAATTAGCTTGTTTTGGAAGAGTAAAAGTGTAAACGTCGAGAAACGACCACGACGTAAGGAAACTAGAGATAAATGTGTTCTAGTGTGTCCTTAGGTTTTAGGCAGGTTTAGGAGTGTCGTATGATAGTATAATCTGGTGAAAAGGTTTAAAGTAGGTAAATATATGTTCCTAGGGTCAAAACGTTTGAATACAACTCCCCGGGGCCACCCTAAGGGACAGAGAGGAGACCCCAACCTTAGCCAAGCAAGTTGCCAAGGCAGATTGTAGATTGCACTTGGAGGGAATAGCTGCACGTCGCACACTTGCTCCCCCAAGGAGCAAAAATCCATTTCACGACGTGGTCGTGTCCCGGACTCTACTATCTCAAAATTTAATTCCATATATCTTCAGGGAACAGCTCCGCATCGCAGACTTGTTCCGCGATGAAAATGCAGAAATACAGAAATCTATTTTTACTTCATTAAATAGTCCATTTAAGTGAGGGGTATTTAGGGTACTTTAGGGGACGTGCATATAATGATTTTTAAGTCAATTTACCTCACTTCTATCACTCAAACACAAAACCCCAAAGATCTAAACCTAAAGTTCCTCCTTCTCTCTACTCTCTCTCTTCTCAAGAACTCCATTGAAGAAGATTGGAACTTCAAGAAGAAGACCAAATATCCAAGGTTTCAACTCAAATTTTCGTGGTTAATTCATCTATAAGGTATGGTTGCTTATCACTCTTGGGATTCCTTTTCCCAAGAGGCCCCTTCAAGATGAATTTCAAAATCTCCAATTTTTAGGTTTCAATCCAAAAACGTGGGTCTTCTTTCTAAAGTGAAATTGATGTTATAAACTTACTTTGATTGATGTTATATGAACAATTATGGATGAATTTATGTTGTATTGGTGGTTTCTTGAAGAATTCCCCATGAGACCCATGTTTCTCCTTCTTTTCCTAATTATAACCCTAGTTTGTGTTGGATATTGATTGAAGGCTATGAATTGAATGTGATGTTATGTAATTCATGTTTGTATGATGATTCTACCGTAGGTTATGCATAATTTCTATGAAATTAGGGTTGAGTCTTTGAATGAAGCCTTGAAGGCTATGAAGGGAATATGTTAATTGCTTATATTGATGTTGATTATGTTATTACTTCATGAATTACCTTGTATTATGTATTGGTTATGAATTGTTTGGTAATTGAAGAATGGATGTCCCACGAAAGGCAATAAGGTATGAAGGTTGATTCTTCTTTGAACTCAAGTATGAAAGGTAAATTACTTAGATTGTAATGATGTTATACCTAATGTGTTATTGTGGTGTTGATGACCTAGTTTCCTCATCCTTAACCTCTACACTTGAATTATCTATGAAGTATGTATGTATATTAAGGTATTCTTGCTATATGATTGAAAGGTAGTTCTCATGATTGTAGTGTAATATAAAGTGAAAGGGTTACTCAGTTGCGAAGTGTCTCTAAAGTGAAAGGATTGTTACTCACTTATGAATACATATGACCTATTATGATAAGATGTCTACATAAGAGTCTAGTAAAGGCTAATGTGAACTTATGTGATGACTAAAGATGATTACAAAAGGGAATCCGATGCTTAGCACCGAAAGGGCATGTTAATGAGATGGGGGTCTCACGTTTAGTATGTCCGGCTCCCCACGTGGGTTTTCTCACGTTTAGCAAGTCCGGATTACCTATGGTATGTGTTGTCTCATGACATGGAAACCTCCATGTTTAGTAAGTTAGGGTTTCTAGAAGCAATCTCCTTGACCCTTAACTATGTGCCCACATAGGACTCTAGCTTAGTGGATCCACCTAGATAGCTATGTACGAATGGTTACACCTTAGGCAACTGTTAAGCCTCTCTTTTTGATATGGGAGTAGAACACCGGATTCTATGTAGCTCTCATGGTTTATGTCGGTTATTGCAATATTTCCCTAATATAAAAGTAACTGAAGGTATGAAAGGTGTGAACTCTTACTAGGGCTTTCTTAAGGGTTTCTACATAGTGTCTGGGAGGGTATGGGACTTCTCTTGCACATTGCACTTGTGGGATCTTAAGAGAGCGCAGTAGTAGTGTTCTCTTATGATTATGATTATTATGACTTATGTATGTTGAAGCTATGTTATGTATGATCATTATGAATGTGGTAAGTTATGATGAAATATGATCTTGTGAATGTATGCATGAAGTAGGTTTCTTAATGTGATACTTGGCTTTGAATAGGGTTATGGGGTTCTATTCTTTACATTGCACTAGTATTATTTGGGTTCTCTACATGTTGGGATGATATTATGTTAGTTTGAACTATGATACTTAATTTGTGTGCATATTGGATTTACTTGGCAAAGAGCATGTTTTGAATAAAATGTCCTTTTATGCATGTTTCGATGGGTTTTATGCATAGTAGCCATACTTACTATGTGTGTTGTACTAACCCATATTTTCTCCCTTTTCCCAAACATTTAGGTTCGGGTCGTTGAGGATTCAAGCTTACTTCTCAAGACTCTTGGAGTTGCTTCCCCAAGTTAGTGAGTCCTCAAGTCCGAGGACAAGACCCTATGATGTAGCTTATATGTTTAGTTCTTTGCTTATGTTGAAAGACATTGTTGTACTTCCTATTTGCAAGACTTCTTATTGATGTAAGGGCTAAGTCCTATTTTTGATACTTCTATGTCTAGATGGTGCATTGTGACGAAGTTAGATTCTATTTTTCATATATGAAGTGAAGTTGAACTTTCAATGTAAAAGTTTTAAATTTTCCGTGATTTTATTCTATGATACATGTTATGATGAATGCTAAGGTCTTGTATAAGATCTCTTCGAGGTCGAATACGCCGATAACGACTAGGGAGTGCTCTCGGGTCGTTACAAACTTGGTATCAGAGCATAAGGTTGAGAATAACATAGGATTCATGTTACAAGATACCACGTCGAGTAGAGTCTTGTTCATGGGTGTGAAGCGCGCCACACTTATGAATGAGAGGCTACAAGATGCTTAGGAACTTTCACTCTTTTGTTATTCCATAGTCGTGCCTAATAGTCTTAACTCTATTTAGTCCCGTTCTTCTAATCCTTCTCTTGTGCTTATAGGCAATGAATACAAGAAGGAATAATGCAAGGAGGGCCGGTGAGGAGAATGTGAATGATGCGGTTCCCCCTCAAGCCCCTCAAAACTCTAAAGTTCCTATTGAAGAAGGGGCTATGTCTATTGTTGAGATAAGGTTGGCTATTCATAATTTGACTCAAGTGTTGGCCACTCAAGTTGCAAGGGATGCTAGGGTGCAAGTGAACCCCAATGCTAGCAGTACCACTTCTAAGATAAGGGATTTCACAAGGATGAATCCCCCTACTTTCTTTGGCTGCAAAGTGGAAGAAGATCCACAAGGGTTCATTGATGAAATGTTTAAGGTTGTAGAGGCTATGGGTGTGTCTTCTCAAGAAAAGGTGGGCTACATTCAAGATGTCTTTTCTTGATAGGTTTTTCCCATTGGAACTAAGGGAGAGGATAATACAAGAATTCATCAACCTCCGTCAAGGGGGTATGAGTGTGAAGGAGTATGGCCTCAAGTTCACTTAATTGTCCAAGCATGCTCCTACTTTGGTGTCGGATTCTAGAGCTACAATGAACAAACTTGTTATGGGTGTATCCGATCTTGTGGTGAATGAATGTAGGTCGGCTATGCTAATCCCAAGCATGGACATTTGTCGCCTTATGGTTCATGCCGAGCAAATTGAGGAGCAAAAGCTTATGCAAGTTGGTGGAGATTTGAAGTGGTCAAGGGCCGATGATGGAAATTCTTCTAAGGTTAGGTTTGAAATCAAAGATAAGGCAAAGTTCAAAAAGAGGTTTTCCAACCAAGGTCCTCCTAACACTCCAAGGGTCAACAAAGGTAAAGTGTATACCCCCAAGCTTCAAGAAGCAAGAGGTGGTGGTCCTTATGTTGAAGAAGCCTATTTGAACAAAGTGTGGTCGAAAACATGAAGGCAAGTACCTAGTTAGCACGGGTAATTGCTATGGTTGTAGTATGAGTGGCCACATGAGGAGGGACTGCCTTATGCTAAATGCTCAAGGAAGGGAAAATGCTCAAGCACAAGCAAGTGGCCCAAATCCCGATGCTCCTAAGAAGAATCGCTTCTATGCTCTCCAATCAGGAGGTGATCAAGAGAGCTCTCCGGATGTTGTGACCGGTATGTTGCAAGTATTTTCAATAAATGTTTATGCATTGTTGGATCCCGGTGCTAATTTGTCTTTTGTAACCCCTTTAGTGGCTATAAAGTTTGATATGCTTCCCAATGTCTTAGATAAATCCTTTTCGGTTTCTACCCCGATGGGTGATTCCATTGTTGCTAACAGAGTTTTTAGGGGTTGTTCCATATCTTTGCCCAATAGGTCACTTTGGTTGATTTGGTGGATCTTGATATGTTAGACTTTGATGTTATATTGGGGATGGATTGGCTTCGTGCTTGTTTTGCGTCAATAGATTGTAGGACTCGAATTGTGAAATTTCAATTTCCTAATGAACCCATTTTAGAATGGAAGGGAGGAAATTCCGTTCCTAGGGAAAGGATCATTTCATGTCTAAAAGCTTGTAAGTTGATTTCTAAGGGTTGTCTCTATTATATTGTGAGGGTCAAGGATCTTGAGTCCGAGATTCTTCCTTTGGAGTCGGTCCCCGTAGTGAAGGATTTTCTGGGAGTCTTTCCCGATGACTTACCCGGGATTCCTCCCGAACGAGAAATATATTTCGGCATAGATTTATTACCGAATAGCTAACCCATTTCAATCCCTCCTTACCGAATAGCCCCGGCGGAGTTGAAGGAATTAAAAGCTCAACTCAAAGATTTGTTGGATAAGAGTTCATCCAACATAGTATATCTCCTTGGGGTGCAATGGTGTTATTTGTGAAGAAGAATGATGGATCTTTTCGTGTGTGTATTGATTATCGACAGTTAAAAGCTCAACTCCCTAGGATTGATGACTTATTTGATCAACTTCAAGAAGTGAGTTACTTTTCAAAAATTGATTTGAGGTCGGGTTATAACCAACTTAGGGTGAGAGGTGTTGATGTTCCGAAAACAGCCTTCCAAATAAGATATGGTCATTTTGAGTTCTTAGTGATCTCTTTTGGTCTTACAAATCCCCCAGCGACTTTCATGGACCTAATGAATCGTGTGTTTAGAAATTTTCTAGATTCATTTGTTATTGTCTTTATTGATGACATCTTGATATACTCTAAAAGTGAGGATGCTCACATGAATCATTTGAGGATAGTATTGCAAGCCCTCAAAGATCACCAACTCTATGCTAAGTTTAGCAAGTGCGATTTTTGGCTAGGGTCGGTTGCTTTCCTTGGTCACATTGTTTCTACTGAGGGTATACAAGTTGATCCAAAGAAAACCGATGCGGTCAAAAGTTAGCCTAGACCTTTGAATCCTTTTGACATCCGAAGCTTTTTTGGTTTGGCCGGTTACTACCGGAGGTTTGTTAAGGGATTTTCATCTATTGCATCTCCATTAACGGCCTTAACTCAAAAGAACTCCAAGTTCGAATGGTCGGAATCTTGTGAAAAGAGCTTCCAATTGTTCAAAGATAAGCTCACCTCCGCTCCGGTTTTGACCGGCACCGAAGGGTTTGTAGTATATTGTGACGCTTCCCGAGAGGGTTTGGGTTGTGTACTCATGCAGCATGGTAAGGTTATAGCTTATGCCTCGAGACAACTAAAGGTGCATGAGAAGAATTATTCAACTCATGACCTTGAGCTAGTGCACGTAGACTTTGCTTTAAAGATTTGGAGACACTATCTCTATGGGGTAAATGTGGATGTATTTACCGACCACAAGAGTCTTCAATATGTTTTTAGCCAAAAAGAAATGAATCTCCGACAAAGGAGGTGGTTGGAACTCTTAAAAGATTATGATATGAGTGTCCTCTACCACCTCGGAAAAACAAATGTGGTTGCAGATGCTTTGAGTCGTATATCTATCGGTAGTGTGTCACATGTGGAAGAAGATAAATGGGAGTTAGCCCATGATGTACATAGGCTAGCCTAGTTGGGTGTCCGACTTGAAGATTCCCCAAAAGGAGGTGTCATTGTCCATCATAATTCCAAGTCATCGATTGTTGTTGATGTGAAGTCTAAGCAACATCTTGACCCTATTTTGATGGAACTAAAAGAGTCGGTTCTCAACAAAGCAATAGAAATTTTCTCCCAAGGATAAGATGGGTGCTTAGGCACCAAGGAAGATTATGTGTGCCGGATGTGAATGGCCTAAGAGAGACAATCTCAGAGGAGGCCCATGGGTCCCGATACTCTATCCATCTGGGAGCCACCAAAATGTATCGCGACTTACGTGAGATTTATTGGTGGAACGGAGTGAAAAGAGACATAGTAGATTTTGTGGCTAGGTGCTAAAATTGCCAAAATGTGAAAGCCGAGCACCAAGGACCGGGAGGTCTAACTCAAGATATTGATACCCCCACTTGGAAGTGGGAAGAGATCAATATGGACTTCGTGGTAGGTTTGCCTCGAAACCGTACGCAACATGATTCCATTTGGGTCATTGTGGATAGATTGACTAAATCAGCCCATTTCCTTCCCGTCAAGGTTTCTTATTCAGCGGAAGATTATGCTAAGTTGTACATTAAGGAGATTGTGAAATTGCATGGGGCCCCGTTGTCGATTATTTCGGATAGAGGTGCCCAATTTACTTCCCATTTTTGGAGGTCTTTCCAAAGTGGGCTTGGTACTCAAGTGAAACTTAGTACCACATTTCACCCTCAAATGGATGGTCAAGCGGAACGCACCATCCAAACCCTAGAGGACATATTGAGAGCGTGTGTCATTGACTTCAAAGGTAATTGGGATGACCACCTACCTTTAATAGAATTTTCCTACAACAATAGCTACCACTCAAGTATTGATATGGCACCCTTTGAAGCACTTTATGGTAGAAAGTGTCGATCTCCGATTGGGTGGTTTGAAGTAGGTGAATTTTCTCTTCTTGGTCCCGAGGTAGTCTATGAAGCTACGGAAAAAGTTTGACTGATAAGGTTTGGATCATCGCTATGGAGATGTGAGACAGAGCACTGAATGAGTGAGCAGGTTTGTCGTTTCCCTGTCTGATAGGAAAACTTTGTTTGCAGGTTAACGTCCACCAAATAAATTGGTGGAAAAACCAGTTGAGGCATCCAGGATAACTGCTACTTCCAAAATCAAGGGCGTCGCCCATCTTCTGTTCGGAAGAAAATCAAGAGCGGTGGGACCACTAGCGGTAGTACCACATACACCAGTAGTCATCCCCCGGGCTGAAGGAAAAACTGATTTGTGTGAATCCTCACATCCAGCTTCGAGGGTACCATCACCACCACCAACTTCAACCTCACAGGCTACATGTACTTTTATCACTATTCCTACTATTTTCCTTGAGAAGTTGGTTGCAGATTAGCGAGAAACCAGGAACATACTCAACAAAAGTATACGTCGGATGCCCCAGCTCATAGAGCGCGATGTGTTAGCTTTGGAGAAACGAGTAAAATATGAGATGCAGAAGGAGCTGGTAGATATACAGTGAGTTTACGGTATTTTTAATACATTTCACTTAAGAGTTGTGTGTGTCTAGGGCCATTTTGTATTAGAAATAATCTGTTTTGTATCATGTTTGTAGGAAATAGGCTTTGACGTGGTAAGGTGAGATGACAGCTGAAAATCTGTAGAAGTGGCCACCCATGGAGGGACCTACGAACCGTAGGTCCTATGAAGGTCCGTCGATGGTGGGCGTAGATAGGATCTTCAGGGAAGTTTGACCAAGTGTGGAACAACGAAGCAACCTACGGACCGTAGGTCGACCTACGGGCCGTCTTGCACATCCGTAAAATATGAACTGGGAGTGGAAGTTCCAGTACCTGATGAAAATCCTGACTATGGAGACACGAAAGAGGGCCCACGGACCGTAGGTCAACCTATGGTCCGTCCTGCACGTCTGTCTATGATTAACTGGGAGTTGAAGGTAGAAAAACTCTAAGTGTTTACCAACGAGGGGACCTATGGACCGTAGGTCGACCCACAGTCTTTAGGTCGAGTCGTTAATCAATGCCGCATCCAGAAAGTTTATTTCCTTATTTTATTTCCTTTTTGTTTTGGACATGTTTTTCTATAAATAGGGTACGTAGACCTCGTTTTTGGGGGTTAGACACCATTGTATACTTTTAGTTTCTTGATATTTTCTTGGGAATTAGCTTGCAAACTTTGGCAATTTGAATTCCGAATTTCAGTTTATAAGATTTTTGCTTTGGAATTTGATTCGAGATTTCGGGTTTCTTCTACTCTAAACGTAAGTTCATGATTTCTTATCATCAAAACATGAAATGTGTTCTTTCAAGCATGAGTAGCTAAATCCATAACTAGGGTTGTGGAAAATATGAGCAATTAACAACGTATGAATAATAACTAAGTAATTCTTGAATTGTGTTGATGCATGCATTGATAATTCTTTTGCTTAGAAGTCTTTGTAACGAGTGCACGCATTAGAACTGGCCTTGTTGCTACTTGCCGGACAAAGGAGGTAGTTAATAAGAAAAGAATTATCAACAGAGATTTAGTGTGATACTATCTAATAGTCTAATGTCAATTGGTGCGAGGGTGAAAACTAAGCCATACATTGATGTGATGTCTAATCTGAGGTAAAGGTAAGGGTTAGTTAATTATACACAGGTAGCCGGACCAAGGTGCAGGGTGAAATTCCCTATTTGGAGGACTAATCACATAGGGATACCTAAGTTACCAACTTTGCATGTAAAACACTAGGAAAAAATACTATAATTAGGATTACTGCGTTAAGAGCTTATGGGGAACACATACACCCTAGTTTCTCTCTATTATTGATAACAGCAAAGCTTGAATCTTGCGCACTTGATACTTGATCAACAATCGGTTATTTATTTCCAACCCCCCCCCCCCTTTTCTTAATTGTCTCAGAAATAAGTTCACTAAACGAATATAATAATGAATTATTTTTAAGTCTAAAACATATTCCTCGTGGGATCAACCCCAACCTCCAAGTTGGGTTCTTTACTTGATAACGATCGCTTATACTTTTTTAGGGAAGTGTACTTTGAGCGTATCAAATTTTGCGCCGCTGCCGGGGAGTAAGGCTTTTGGATTAAGTTTGACTACATTATTGAAGTTTAGTCAATTATTTCCTAATTTTACGTTTTCTTTTGTTTTTGTTTTCTTCAGATTTCCACTCTAGTGTATGCTAAGTACACGGAGTCGAGACAAACTATTTGACCCATAAGACCCAGAGCAGAGCAAAACTTTGAGAAAGATGAATAATAAAGGGGTCCCAAATAATCCAGTCATAGAGGAGCATGTAGAACAAGTGAATGATAAGAATGCTCAGGATCGTGGTGGTAATCTACTCGGAGATGCACTAAGGGTGAAAAATCCACCCGAACCCATGTTGCGTGATAACTATAGGGTCGACTTCAACACCGTTGAATATGAATGACCTATTGTTCTCCTTTAGCTACCTCCAGGGCATACATTTGTGGTGACTAGTAGTTTGATGCAGATGCTTACAACAAGGGGGTTATTCTCTAATATAGCTTCAGAAGATCTGCATGGGCACATGGCAAAGTTAAGGAGTGTCTACAAGAGTTATGTGGGGCGACCGGAGTTGGATATGAATGTCATAGGGTTGAGAGTCTTCCCTATATCATTAACCGGTGATGCAACAATATGGTTTTCTAAGCTTCCGTACAACTAGATTAATACATGGGACCAAATGCACAAGGTGTTTAGGGCAAAGTATTTTCTATTGTCCAAGAAGCTGAATTATAAGGACAAATTGAATAACTTTGTAGCACTACTTGGAGAGTCTGTGAGCAGTTCATGGGATAGGTTCACTACATTCATAACATGTGTTCTGAATCACCGCATTGATGATGAGTCACTGAAGGGGGACCTATACAGAGGTCAGGATGACAATAGCAAGGCTGTACTCAATACTATTACTGGGGGATCATATGGTGATCGTAATTTTGAGGAGATCGCTGAGAAATTGGAGAAGATTTCCCAAAATAATAAAGCATGGAGCACTAGAAAGTCGGACATTGGAAGAAACACTTTTGCAGTTCAAGCTGCACCTAGTTAATCTGCCGATGACATTTGTGAGGAGATAGCTCAGATGAGGACAGAACTTGGGTTGATGTTGAAGCATGTGAGCGGAGGTGCAAAAAAGGTAAATGCGGTAAACTACTTGACTAGAACTCCACCACCACCAGTTGAGGAATACTATTATGAGGAGGATGCTTACTTAGTGAATGATTAGACGGGGGGTTTTCGAGCCAATGCCTAAGGTTCCAATTCAGATAATTAGCACCAAGGTCAAGGAAACCAAGTTCGGAACTATGGTAACTACAATCGAGAGGGTCAGTATGTCTGGGATGGGAACTATAATTGTGACAACAACTACAACCGAAACAACTATGGCAACAGAAATGAGAGAGATTGGCCTTATGTCTAACCTACAAATCGGAAATCTGGCAATAGAGAAGTTGGGGTAGTATGTCACAGATTGAGGATATGATGCAGAAGATGATGAAGAGGTTTGACACACTGATGAGAATGTGAAAGAGATGCAGAATGACTTGTTTGGAATTGGTCAAAAAGTTGTTGCCCATGCAATGTTGATCAAGCAACTAGAGCAGTCTCTACTCGAGGGGGTAAGCAGACCATTGATCCACTATGCCGTCTGAGGTTGAAATTGTGATTGAAAGAGATGATGATGAGATTGAGGTTACTGGAGAGTCCAAGAATGCTACAGCGAAGGAAGCAGAGATAACCTTGTTCCCATGGCTAGACCTCCACCTCCATTCCTACAAAGGTTGGTAAAGAAGAATGAAGAAGGAAACTACTGCAAGTTTATTACTATGTTGAGACAACTTTCCATCAATGTTCTGTTGATAGTAGTTTTGGAACAAATGCCTGGGTATGCTAAATTTATGAAAGATTTGGTGACTAAAAAGAGGGCTGTAAATTTTGAAGATGATGATAGGTTGCAACATTGCAGTGCTATTGCTACTAGGTCACTTGTGCAGAAGAAAGAGGATCCTGGTGCTTTCACTATTCCTTGTACCTCGGGTTCTTGCATTTTGTGAAGGCGTTGTGTGATTTGGGTGCTAGTATTAATCTAATGCCACTGTCTATTTACAAGAAGTTGGGTTTAGGGTCTCCAAAACCGACTGCGATGCGATTACTCATGTCCAATAAAAATGTGAAAAAGCCCATTGGTGTTCTCCAAAATGAACTTGTGAAAGTAGAGTCGTTTATTTTTCCAGTGGATTTTGTTATACTTGATTGTGGGGTTGATTTTGAGGTTCCCATCATCCTAGGGAGACGATTCCTTGCTACTAGGAGCACCTTGGTCGATATGGAGAGATGGCAGATGAAGTTGCGATTGAATAGTGAAGAGGTAACTTTTAATATCTATAGGTCCATGAAGCAGAAAAGCAATCTCAAGTTAATGTCACTGCTGAATCATATTGTGGAACTAGGTTCTGATGTGTCTATTGAAGAGAGGTTAGGTGTTGATGCACTTGTAGCGATAATGATGAATTTTGAGGGTGATGGTATTGAAGACTATGATGATTTAGTTGCCGCAGTTGAAGGTTAAAATTATGTTCCAAACCGAAGAAATTGGGGTAGAGATATGAAGAATCATGACTCTCCACCTGCAAAGCCGTCTGTTGAAGAGGCTCCAAAATTGGAGCTTAAGGCTCTACCATCACATTTGATGTATGTATTCTTGGGGAGATATGGTACTTTACCAGTCATCATTGCGGCCGATTTGAATATGGTACAAGTTGAGGCATTGGTTTCTGTGTTGAAGCGGTTCAAACGGGCTATTGGGTGGACTATTGCGAACATTATTGGGATTCCTACTAGTATTTGTTCTCAAAAAATCCAACTCATGCTGGATCACAAGCCTAGTATCGAGCACCAAAGGAGATTAAATCTGCCTATGCAAGAGGTAGTGAAAAAGGAAATCATCAAGTGGTTAGATGCTAGAGTCATATATCCCGTTGCAGATAGTAGTTGAGTTTATCCTGTTCAGTGTGTTCCTAAGAAAGGTGGGATTATCGTGGTTCCTAATGCAAAAAATGAGCTTGTTTCAATGTAGCCAGTTACTGGATGGAGAGTATGCATGGACTACCAGAAATTGAATACTTGGACATAAAATGATCATTTCCCTATATCGTTCATGGATTAGATGTTGGACCGCCATGCTGGTAAGGGTTGGTATTGCTTTGTTGATGATTATTCAGGCTACAATCATATATCCATAGCTCCGGAAGACCAAGATAAGACCACGTACACTTGCCTTTATGGGACTCTCGCCTTCAAATGGATGACATTTGGGTTGTGTAATGCTCCAGTGACCTTCCAGCGTTGCACGATGTCAATATTTTCAGATATGGTGGAGGACACTATTGAGGTATTTATGGATGATTTCTATGTGGTAGGTGACTCATTTGATGGTTGTCTGATGCATTTGGCCGAGGTACTGAAACGGTGTGAAGAGTGCAATCTTGTGGTCAATTGGGAAAAGTGCCACTTCATGGTGAAAGAGGGGATCGTTCTGGGTCATCGGATTTCTAAGAAGGGTATTAAGGTTGCTAGAGCTAATGTCGAGGTAATAGAAAAGATTCCACCACCTATATCTGTTAAAGGTGTTAGAATTTTTCTAGGGCATGCATGATTTTATAGGAGGTTCATCAAGGATTTCTCCAAAATTGCACTCCCGTTGTGCAAATTGCTCGAAAAGGAGTGTAAGTTTGAATTTGATGATACTTGTCTGAGAGTTTTTGGAGAGTTGAAAGAAAAGCTAGTTTCTGCACCTATCATTATTTCACTGGATTGGGGGCAACTGTTTAAAGTGATGTGTGATGTGTGATGTGTGATGCGAGTGGAGTGGCGCTTGGTGTGGTATTGGGACATAGGCAAGAGAAATTTCTTCATCCTATTTATTATGCCAGGAAAACTCTAAATGTGGCTCAAAAGAACTATACGGTGATTGAACAAGAACTCCTTGATGTGGTTTTCACATTCGAGAAATTTCGATCCTACTTGCTTGGTACTAAGGTCATAATGCATACTGACCATTCTGTATTGAGGTATCTGATGGATAAGAAGGATGCAAAACCAAGGTTGATTAGATGGGTATTGTTGCTACAGGAGTTTGATTTTGAGGTGAAAGATAGAAATGGGACAAAAAATAAAGTTACCGATCATTTGTCCAGATTAGAGGAGGAAGCTATGCTCAAGCTAGGAGATGTGGCTGAAATTACTGATGCTCTTCCAGACGAACATGTATTGGCTGCTTCTCATGATCTTATTCCTTAGTTCACAGACTTTCCTAACTACTTGGCAAGTGATCTGGTTTCATCGGATATGTCTTTTCACCAAAGGAAAAAGTTTATGCATGATGTGAAGAAATTCTTTTGGGATGAGCCTTATTTGTTCCGTATTTGTGCTGATGGGATTATTCGTCGCTGTGTGCCTGAGGTTGAGATGATAAGTATACTACAGGCGTGTCATTCATCGCATGTTGGTGGGCATCATATTGGTATTCAGATTGCTCATAAAATCTTATAGTGTGGGTATTACTGGCCTACCATCCACCAAGATATTCATGATTTTGCCAAGACTTGTGATCATTGCAAAAGAGAAGGATGAATTTCAAAGAGGCAAGAGCTACCTATGAACCCAATATTGGTGATTGAGTTGTTTGATGTATGGGGCCTTGACTTTATGGGTCCATTTGTTAGTTCACATTGGATGAAGTATATTCTTGTTGCGGTTGATTATGTGCCAAAATGGGTTGGCGCAATCGCGCTTTCAAATAATGAAGGGAAAAGTGTCACTGCATTCCTGAACAAGAATATCTTCTCCAGATTTGGTACACCTAGGGCGATTATTAGTGATGGAGGTTCCCACTTTTGTAATAAGTTGTTCAAGGCGTTGCTAGAGAAATATGGAGTCCTTCACATTGTAACCACTCCTTACCATCTGTAGTCTAGTGGTCAAGTTTAAGTGTCAAACAGAGAGATAAAGAAAATCCTTGCAAATACTGTGAATGCAAATAGAACTGATTGGTCAAGGAGGTTTGATGATGCTCTATGGGCCTATCGCACCGCATTCAAGACACCCATAGGTTTGTCCCCCTACCAACTTGTATATGGGAAGTCGTGTAATTTGCCGGTAGAGCTAGACCATAAGGCTATGTGAGCGCTAAAGAAATTGAATTTTATTGGGGCACCGCATCGAGTCAAAAAGTGAATGACGTGAATGAGCTTGATGGGTTTCGCCTAAAACCATAAGAAAGTTCATCCTTGTACAAGGAAAAGGTGGAAAGGTATCATGATCAAAATATTGAAAAGCGTGAATTTGTTATGGGTGATATGGTGCTTTAATTCAACTCAACGCTGCGATTGCGTCCTGGCAAGCTCAAGTCCAAGTGGACCGGACCATTCATAGTCACTTAAGTGTTTCCACATGGAGCGGTCGATCTCGAGAACAAGGAGGGAACAAGGTTCAAGGTGAACGGGCAAAGGATCAAGTCTACATGGGGAAGTTGGAGAGTGTGCAAGAAGTGATTGAGGCCAATTACCTTGATGAAGTCTGAGTAACCAAGGCTCATGCGTTGTGCCGCGATGTTAAATCAAGCTCTGCTTGGGAGGCAACCCAAGATGTACAATCTAGCCAACTATAGGTTTTTTTTTTCGATTTAGGAGTTTTCTTCTTCTATTTTAATTTATGTAACTCTTTAGATAGGTGTTTAATATTTGTATTAGTGTTGTCTAGATATAGAATAGGGTCTGTGTCTAATAAATGTCTAGAAAATGTAAAAAGAAAGTCCTAATGGTTGCTACGTGTGCAGGAATGAAAAGTTGAATCTGCAAAAAAAGGTTGTGCAGAGGTCTATGGACCCCATCGACGGTCTGTGGGGCCATTCACGGTCCGTGGATAGCGTCCGTAGATCTCTAGGTAAGTCTTCTAAAATTCTAAGTGTTAGAGTGACCTACAGTCCGTACATCGACCCACAGTCCGTAGACAAGGTCTCGTGGGTCCAAAACCTAGGGTTTGCCCGACCCGACCAGGACACCTTATAAAATAAAACCTCTCAGTTTTAATTCATTCTCCATATTCAAAACTTCCTCCCAACAATTTTTAAACCTTTTTCTCCCACAATCACCCCATTTAACTCCCATATCCCACAGATCATTCCCCATTCATCTCCCCAAATTCCCATATCATTCTTCTTTCTTCCAAATTCCTCCTCTCCATTTCCCAATAATTCCACAGTTCGGGTGCGGTGTCAAAGGGCTAGAAAAAGATCTAAGGATTTCATTGCAATCACAAACTCACCCAGTTCACTTACTTGTACGGTAAAACGACTTCCCCTAACTCTGAATTTTGTTGTTCATTGTTTAAATCATGAGGTCATGAAGTGGAACTTGACTTTGGGTTGTTACAGTTGCTAATTTTAGAGTTAAATCTTGCATTGTATGCTAGAATAACCCTTGGTATGATGGTATGTGAGTGTGTAGGTTATTAAAATTAACTGAATCAGGGTAAAAGGTCTAAATGGAAATTTTTGACTTAGGGTTCCTAGTTCATTATGTTAAAAAGACAAATTATGAGTAATCGGAACCCTAAGGATGACAAACTACTTTATATTGAGTTGAAATTCATGATTAGACCTAGGTTGATTAATTGGTTTGTTGAAATAATGAGTACAAAATGAGGCATGTCTGAAACCTGGCATAGACCTGACCCACGAAACCCGGTCCATGGACCGTAGGTCGGGTTCGTGGGTCTGTTGCACATGAAATAATCACCAAGTGTGGAACCACGGAGGTGGACTACGGTGCATCGTTCCATCGATGGACTTTTCTGCATGTCCGTGGTTCACATCAGAGACCCAACTTCTGGGAACTTTTATCTACGGACCGTAGGTCCATCCACGGACCATAGGTACCCACCGTAGGTGGACAATTCTACTACTATCCAAAAAAAAATTAGTTTTTGTTTTGGTTTAGTTCTTGTTCTTCAAATTTTTCGAGTGTGTTATTGGTTTGTTTTGGTACTAACTAAGCTTCTACAGGTACTATGGCCCCCAAACAAGTCTCCACTTATGCCGCGAAGGGAAAGTCCAAGTGTGTGGCTCCTTCCTTCAGGCTGATTTATGAGGATGAGGATGTGGAGTGTGTTTCACCTCCTACCAAGACATCCCACACTGCTCCACGCATTACACGAAATCAAGCCCGGCGGGTGATTTCCGACATGGTCACTACCCCCGAATCTGATGAGAGGGCCACACCGATCAGTTCACCGGCTGGCTCGGAGTCCTCATTCGACTCTGACTCCGGCTCCAGCTTCATCTCCGGCTCCAGTTCTAATGGCGGCACTGCCTCATCTTCTGAGGCTGATAGTGCGGGTGGCATTCCAGTTCCCCCAAATACTAATCCTGCACCAGTTACGGAGGAACCAAATCGATGGTGTGTGGAGGGCCAGTATCAGATATACAGAGATGCCCGCATGGTGAATGAGAATGAGAGGATGGATTGACTAGTCACCGATGAGTGTCGGGTTCTTACAGGGAGCCTCCACACCTCACCAGTCATTGAGAGGCTATTTCGTTGACACATGTGTAAGTGGATGGAATAGGCCCTAGGTACATACAATGAGGAGATAGTCAGAGAGTTCTACGCTTCCTATGCCGCCATTAGAAGAGGGTCCATCTCCAAGAAGGCCAAGCCTGAAACTCAACCTTCACTTGTGACTATACTAGTTTGGGGCATTTTTGTGGACACCTCCGAGATCACCCTACGCAAGTTCATCTATAGCCCGAATCAGACTTTTCCCATCAATATTGTAGAGCTAGACTATCGCATGGGCATCATCCAGAGTGGGGGACTTTCAGAGGAATGCCGAGCAGTAAGAGTTACTTATTAGGTGGCTAGCATGACATCTTGCTACTGATGGAGAGCGCATCGAGTGGGTATGGACCCCGAGTTTGGGTAGTAAAAAGGTGACCCTGATGTTTGCGGTTAAATTCTTCTAGTTGCTGGTACATAACTGTGCATCCCCGACTCGGGCGGATAATGTGCTCACATGGGATCGAGCGGTGATAGTTGTAGCCATCGTAGTGGGAGTTGAGGTTGATTTTATTTTAATACTGATCGAGGTGATCCATGAGAGGGCCTTCAAGGCCACCACCACTTTTCGTTTCCCTTGCCACATCTTCCAGCTTTGTTCGGACTCCGTTGTACCAGTTTGGCATTTTGACCGGTTGCTTCAGGCAACCACGACTCTTGATATAGTCCTTATTCGAGATGAGGCCAATGCAGTTGCACCTCGCAGGGAACCACAGGTTGAGATGCCACCATTGGGCGATGATCTTGTAGCAGATATGGAGCAGATGTAGGATGATGACACTGCCTCTCCAGCCACTACAGCAGAAGCCCAGGCTCCTCCGTCTCCTGCCGCCAATAAGGCCCTTAGCTCCTCTAGAGCCACCCATTCTTCCGGTCCGACCACCATCCATCTAGATCGAGTGCAGAGGCTTAAGAAACATATGGCTACCCTGCTTCAGCATGTGAGGCCATGGATGCAGTGAGCTATAGTGGAGTCCGAGGCTAGGGTTGAACAACGAATGGAGAATATGATGGACCAAAAGGTCCAGGCTATGCATCAACCCCTAGATGCCTTTGAAGTAAGAGTCCTAGGTAGACCGGGCCTGACTATTGATGTTACCACCCTCCAAAAGGAGATAGAGAGCCTCCGTGAAGATGTAATTGTAACTACCCCACAAACTGAGCCAGAGTCTGCACCTATGGCACCGGTTGATGATGTGGTGATAAGTGCCCTATTCGGAGATGGCATGCCACTGTCAGATTATTCCTATACTACTGGGAAGTACCCCCACTCCAATCGTACTTCTGATGTCACTGAGGCTGAGAGTGAGGAAGGGGGAGCGCTAGCAGTTTGAGGTGGCTCGGAGGGCTTCCTTAGTTGACGAGAAGATGAGACTGCAGCGGGCCTGGGAGGTAGGTGTTGGCCCATCTAGCAGTGTGAGCACTACCGATGGTGCGGTGAGAGTTGATGATAGCAATATTGAGGGTGCAGAGAGGGTAGATGAGAGCGCTACTAATGGCCTTCCGAGTGTTGATCCAGCGGGCTTCGAGAAATCGGACCCACTCGCTGCTTGAGTGGTCTTCGATGCATATGTGCCACAGGTTTTCTTCAACCTATCCTTTGTATTTTTTGTGCATTGGGGACAATCACACTTTATTTTGTTGGGGGTGGGGTAAACGGATTGTGAGTGATAGAGTGAAGTCTGAGTAAACCCAACTCATAATCCTCTCTTGGGTTTTCTTGCCTGTGTTCTTTTCCCCCAAGAGACTGTTTAATTTCTGTTGAACCATCATATTTAGGAATGTATGTGTAGGAGTAAGTAGAAAAATGAAAGCATGATGGCATGCATGAAAAAAATTATCCATGTCTAAAAATGTTGAATTGTGCTAGATCTTTAGTCTTGATGAGTTGAATGTATTGGATCTCAATGTGACATGATAAGAACTTATGTGACCTTATGACTTAAGCTAAAACTTGAACTCGCTAATCTGATAATTTGATAATGAAACAGTTTGACAAGAGTGTGTGAGAAAAGTTGAATGTTCAGACAGTATGTGCCAATCTAGAACTTACCCCATTGGTCCTGCTAAGATGATCTAGGCTAGAAGTTGGGAAGTGATCATAGGCCCTTGTTCAAATTAGTCCACTTAAGCCTAAAATGATCCAACCAAATGAAATCAATGTTCTCTTTGATCCAAATATTTGAGCCTAAAATATACCATTTCTTTTGATTCACCTAACTCACCTTCCCTAAAATAAGTGTTTTGGCCCCAGTCCCTCCTTGGACATGTGTACCTTGACTTGGTCCAAAAACCTAAGTTGAGGGTGTTGATATACCGTGAGTTTATGGCATTTTTAATACATTTCATTTAAGATTTGTGTGTGTCTAGGGCCATTTTGTATTAGAAATAATGTTTTTTGTATGATGTTTGCAGGAAATAGGCTTGGACGTGGTAAACTGAGATGAAAGCTGAAAATCTGCAGAAGTGGCCACCTACGGAGGGACCTACGGACCGTAGGTCCTATGACGGTCCGTCGATGGTGGGCATAGATAGGAGCTTTAGGGAAGTCTGACCTATTATGGAACAACGAAGCAACCTAAGGACCATAGGTCGACCTATGGGTCGTCCTGCACGTCCGTAGAAGATGAACTGGGAGGTGAAGTTCTAGTACCTGTTGAAAATCCTAAGTGTGGAGCCACAAAAGAGGACCCACGGACCGTAGGGCAATCTACGGTCCATCCTGCACGTCTGTCAATGATTAACTAGGAGTTGAAGGTTGTAGTTGTTGCAGAAAAAATCTAAGTTTTGACCAACGGAAGGGACCTACGTACCGTAGGTTGAGTCGTCGATCAAAGCCGCGTTCAGAAAGATTATTTCCTTCTTTTGTTTCCTTTTTGTTTATGACATGTTGTTTTTCTATAAATAAGGTATGTAAACCTCGTTTTTCGGGGTTAGACACCAATGCATACTTTTAGTTCTTGATATTTTCTTAGGAATTAACTTGCAAACTTTGGCAATTTGATTTCCTCATTTCGGTTTATAGGATTTTTGATTTGGAATTTGATTCTAGATTTCAGGTTTCTTCTACTCTAAATGTAAGTTCATGAATTCTTGTTATCAAAACATGAATTATGTTCTTTCAAGCATGAGTAGCTAAATCCACAACTATTGTTGTGGGATTCATGGGCAATTAACAACGTATGAGTAATAACTGAGTAATTCTTGAATAGGGTTGATGCATGCATTGATAATTCTTTCACTTTGAAGTATTTTTAACGAGTGCACGCATTAGAAATCGCCTTGTTGCTACTTGCCGGACAAAGGAGGTAGTTAATAAGAAAAAAATTATCAATAGAGACTAAGTGTGATACTATCTAATAGTCTAATATCAATTAGTACGAGGGTGAAAACAAATCCATACATTGATGGGATGTCTAATCTGATGTAAAGTTAAGGGTTAGTAAATTATACACTCATAGTCGGAACAAAGTGCAGGGTGAAATTCCCTATTTGGAGGACCAATCACTTAGGGATACCTAACTTACCAACTTTTCATTTAAAACACTAGGAAAGGATTAATATTAGTAGGATTACCGCGTTAAGAGCTTATGGGGAACACATACACCCTATTTTCTCTCTCTTATTGATAACAACAAAGCTTGAATCTTGCTCACTTGATACTTGATCAACAATCGGTTATTTATTTTCAAGCCCCCCCTCGCTTTATTTACTTGTCTTAGAAATAAGTTGACTAAACAAATATAATAGTGAGTTAAATTTAAGTCTGAACCATATTCCTCGTGGGATCGACCCCAAACTCCAAGTTGGGTTCTTTACTTGATAACGAACACTTATACTTCTTTTGGGAAGTGTAATTTTAGCGTATCACTAGTTGTCTTAAAAGACATGATGGATGTCTTGGAGGTCTATGTCCAAGTTCAGTTGCAGGCTATCGGGTCAGTCAGTACTAATGAGTCCAAGAAGTAGTTGGTCGAGATGAGAGCTCAAGTTGCTAAACTGGCTAAAAAGCCGGTACAAGTACCCACTCCGGTCATGCCAGAATCCTTGATGCACTTTCTCAGAGAGGCACCTACCTCTCAATCCCTTGATGACCTCTAGGGTGAACTCCTTACAAGCAAACCCAACAAGAGAAAACACAAAGCTGAAGAGTCTGATGAGGAGCTGTCGGCTGACCTATCTAAGGAAGAAAGAAGACAGCAAAAAAAATCCCACAAGACTTCGAGGAAAAAGGTAAGAGAAGATGAATCACTTGCACAACAACAGCGAGATATGGTGTTAGCTGGCGCTTCTGGTAGCGGAGTACCTATCCCGGTTAGTGGTAGCCAGCTTGAGCCGGAGCTGGTTTAGAAGAGTGTACCAGTTGATAAGGGTGTCGACGCTGATCCGGCTACCGGCACCTAGTGCGCCGTAGGTATGACCCATCCTTACTGCCCTGTATTGTTTTACTTTATTGACTTTGAGGGCAAAGTATTTTTGTTTGGGGAGGGGGTTGTGAGCAACCTGTCATTTAGTTGTTAGAATGAATGAAGGTTGACTCTATGTTTGGCTGATAATCTATGATTGGTGTATTTAATTTTTGATGAAAATGTGTAGTTTTTGTGTGTTGAGCTGTGCATCAATTAGTTATGTTTGAAATGATGGCCTTAATATGAAATTTGACTGTTAGGCTCTTTAGATGACATCTTAGGTACTTACAGGTTGAACCTTGCTAGTCTAGAAAATAAATTGGTGAACTAATAAACTAGAAAATGTAGTCATGTGTCATGTGTGTGTGAGGTTCGCTTTTGAACCTTGCTAGTCTAGAAAATAAATTGGTGAACTAATAAACTAGAAAATGTAGTCATGTGTCATGTGTGTGTGAGGTTTGCTTGAAGTCTAACGCTAGAAGCAGAAACTAGAAGTTGCCCGAGTAGTCTTGCTTAAATCTGAGAATAACTGGATAGGAAAGGATAAGTTGGTAATTTTTGCTAAGCCATTGAAAAGACAAAAATAAATCAACCAAATAAAAAGCAGATCACTTGAACCCGAAAACCAATTTTGTTCTTACTCATTAAATATCATATCATTGGGTCTCCAAATATATGATGTCACAACTCAGGCCAAAAGCCTAAGTTGAGGGTGATTACAACCCGAGCAAAAAGGAAAAGTGAAAAACAAGGGTCATCTAGTTCGTTGAAAGCACAAAATGTGTAATAAGTAAAAAATAAATAAATAAATTATGGTTGTTGGGATGTACTGAAATGAAGAAAAAGAGGAAATCGCTCAGAAAGAGTTGTGTCCAAACGAAACTTTGGAGAACCACGGTACTAGTCACTCACAAACCCAAAAATCCACTCCCTAGCTTGAGCCTATGTTACAAGCTGATAAAGTCCTACAGTGATCCTATTCCGATTGTTTGAAAGATAGAGCGTAGAAAGCAACGGCAAGCCTATGGTTTTTTGTTGTTAGTGTTAGAACTTCTTTGAGAGTGTGAGCGTAGAACTTAGTCCCAGTTATCATGAGTGAGGGACATCTTTGGTGTGAGGACAAAGTGATTGCATTTGATGGTCGACTGTGAGTAATGAGATGTCATATATTGATCCTTGCATGTTAGATTGATGATTTTGGATATAAGTTGTGGTTGAGAAGGCTACTACATGATTAGGATAATATCTGTGGGTTTTGAAGAGTCGAATGCTTGTCTTTATCATCATTTGAGGACAAGTAATGGTTCTAAGTTGAGGGTGTTGATGTGCCGTGAAATATTGGCACATTCAATGCTCAAAACTAAGGATTAATACTTGAATCGAGTGTCTTTTTATAAGCTTTGATGTGATTGTTGAATGTTTAGACAGATTCTCACCTATGTGGAAAAATGGAAAAAGGAGCAGAAGATGAGTGTGATCAAGGGAAGACCACGGGCACCTAGATGGGTCGTGGTACTTGTAACGAACCGTGATGCTGGTCGTGAATGCCTTTCTAGTGAGCAGGCTTTGAGAGGATCAATTGTGGAAATACCAATTGAAGACCACAGACGACCTCACGGGCCGTGGTCCTCCAACGATCCTTGGAAGTACTCGTAAAGGTGTTCCACTGAATAGGTATCAAAAAGATGAGGATTGAATTGGCCAAGTGAAGACTATGGGAACCTATACGAATCGTTGTCATTATCACGATCTGTGGTGATGTCCGTGGAGACTTTTCAGTGTATAGGCATTGAAGACCCAAGTTTGGAGAAATGCAAGTGAAGACCACGAAGGGCTTCACAAACCGTGAAGCCCTTGACGGGCCGTGTGGCACTCATGAAGTTGCGCGACAGAGCAGTCCTGCTCTGAGTAGGATTCTTTTTAGACACTTTATTTGAATTAATTAGGTCTGTCACGACCCAAGGGTACCCCTTAGATGTAACATGGCGTACTTGACCCCGAAGGGGTCTCATACAAGCCTTTAGCATCATAACATAGGTAATAAAATAAAATACGGGAAAATTTAAAACTTCTTTAAAACAATACAATCGAAAACATTTTCATAAGCAAGCGGAAGTCTTTGCTACATCTTTGTCTCAAACCATCTATTTAACTCTTGATAAAAAGTCTTGGGACGCAGCCCATACAAATATCTAAAACAAAAAGAAATGACATAAAGGGAACATAATGGGTTTGTCCTCGAAGCTATGAGGACTCACTAAACTCTTCAACTCCTCTTGCTTCTTGGAAACCTGGCTTCCAAAGTAACTCAACCTCCAAAACCATACATTTGCTTAGAATGTAGGCAATATGCCTTAGTACAAAATGTACCAAGTATTAAAGCTAGCACAACATCATAAGAGCATCTAAAAATGGTTAGTCAACATAAGACATAAGCATAAGAGATGATAACATAGTAATAACATAATAATCATAGTCATAGAATGGTCTCCAACATAAGCATCATATAATCATAAGTAAACATAAGACATAGTTAATGAGCATAGGAAATAAGTCATAATCATACAAGCATATTTGACTCTTAGTCATGTATACCATAATATCATAATTCTCAAGTAACCTCAAAAGCATACAAGTGCAAAGCAAGAATAGCATCCCATAATACCACCCAAGCCAAGTATCCCTTTTTGGTCATCTTAATCATAGTCTATATACATGGTCTAAGTCATTAAGCTTTTCTACCATAAGGGTACCATACTCCTAAGTAACCTTGATGCACACTTGTGCAATGTATGAAAGGCATCCCATACTACCCTTCACACTAAGCATAACCTTGAAGTCATCCTAGTCATATTCACCCTCTTTTGGTCTTACTATTGGCTTACTACATATAGACAAGGGAACTATCACCTTTAGTCAATCATATATTGGAAGGAAACTATAGCAACAACCCAAGCTAATTCTATACTATAAGTGGGAACCCTTTATACCTAGCCTTAAGTCATACTTGTGCAATGAATGGATAGCATCCCATACTACTACCCACACTAAGTACTCCTTTAGACAATCATGAATGTTCACTAGTCGGGGACTAGTCCCTCTATTCTATTTACCTCTTCAAGGCTACCAAGGAATAACCCCCTAGTAGGTTAGACCATGCTATCATCATACTAAAATAACTAAGTTAAGCTAAGATATCTACCTTGAAATACACACCATCATGCAAGTCCAAGCTATTCTAGGGAAGGTACAAGTGTCCTATCCTAGCTACCATTAAATAGTCCTAGACCAACTAAGTCATGCTACCCTTACAAATATACTATGATACAAATGCAAGCTATCCTTATGAGAGTATGATTCTCAATCCTAAGCTATCCTTAGGAGAGTATGAGTCATCAATCCCAAGCTACCATGACTAACCTAATTCAAGCTACCATTGGCATGCATCCTACAATGCAAGGTCAAGCTACCCTTAGGAGAGTGTGGATCCTCAATCCTAAGCTACCCT
Organism: Solanum gracilifrons; assembly: GCA_029582605.1. NCBI lineage: Eukaryota > Viridiplantae > Streptophyta > Magnoliopsida > Solanales > Solanaceae > Solanum > Solanum gracilifrons. Next base: position 85,136 of record JAJOOH010000994.1, read on the forward strand.
TAGGAGAGTATAAGTCATCAATCCTAAGCTATCATGAAATGGTCTTGGACCAACGAAGGCATGCTACCATGAAGGCATCCTAACAATGCTAGTTCATGCTACCCATAGGAGAGTATAAATCCTCAATCCTAGGCTACCATGACTACTCCTAACTCATGGTACCATGAAATTCATTTCACAATGTCCAGTCAAGCTATACCTTAGGAGAGTATAGATCCTCGATCCCAAGCTATCAACCTTGGTCTTATCCTACTAAGCGAAGCTATACATGAAATTATCATACATCACCACTTCAAGCTATTCTAGTCTAACATGCTTTGATTCATTTTAGGTTATTAAGACAACCTAAAATCCTTCTATGTGAGATAACCTTGTATCTCCTAGCATCTTTATGCCTAAGTGTGTAAGAGAGAAGCAATTCACAACACAATTACATAATATTGGATTTACCCCCAAAGCCCTAACATTGTATAAGACCTACATTCAAGCTTATCTTCATTCTATCATAATTCATGTCTAAATTACAAGATATTCAAATACATTCTTTACTACTAAGTGATTCCAGTCATAATTGATTCATAAAGGTTCAATTCTAACTTTACAAGTCTAGATCCTTCGTATTCAATAAAGTCTAGTTCAATTCATGATTACATGATCCTAACCTTGTTCAATTAGTATACATGACATTGATTTAGGAAGATCACCTTTGAACCTTCAACTTTGCCTCTAATGGCATAAACCCACAATTATCATATTCATTAATTTAGATTAGGGTTTACAATATAAATTACATGAAATCATCATAATATCACTAAACAAAGTTAAATCAATCATAATTGGGTGTTATCCACTAGATTGGAATCATACCCAAACCCTACCCACAATGTAAGCACAACCTTAGCTAGAATTGGGTTTTTGACATCACAATTGGGGGGAAAACTAAGGGGGATCTATGGGGGAAGAACCCATAGATTAATAAGCTATACATACCTCTTTTCAAAGCCCTAAACAAATCTTGAATCAATGGTGAATTTGACGCTAGCTGCTGCCCATCTTCTTCTTCTTCTTCTTCTTTGCTTCTAGAGAGAGAAATATTTGAGAGGAAGTGGGTTCTTAGATGAATGAGTTAATGACTTAGTTTTAGGGGTTTATTAAGTATTTATAGGTGGCTAATTAACTAACTAACCGACCTCCCTTAAGTGTGGGTGGGTTGACGGCTCGTGTTGCACCTTCGTGGATTGCACCTTGGGCTCAGCATGGCAAGCCTTTATAGGCCTTGACCCATAACCCCTACCTAGGGGGTGTGAGTCCACCTACGTCCAGTAAGTGGCCAATCATAGGTGCTGCCTAAAATTGTAGATTTAGGGCTGCTTTGAGGTTCCTCCCCAAGGACGCCTTGGGTGGTCCTTGGGGGGTCGTACCTTGACGCCCTAACTCTTAAACCCCTATACTCGGGAATCATTTTCACAACTTTGAATCCTCATACAACACTCCAAACCTCTTACAAAAGGCTCTAGAACTCACTAGTTCAACTTACTGGTTTCCGGGGTGTTACAAGGTCGTTTTCAGTTTTTATCTCGTCAGATCTGGAACGAGCAACTGAGTTTTGAATACTTTTGACCTTGGTTTATATCGATTAACATTGAATCAATTTTGGAAGTTGGATTCGGATTTTCTAAATATCAATCGTTCGTTGAATTCGCAGATTGTCGTAAGTCAACTTTCTTAATGTTTTCATTACTGATCTCTGTTCATTTAGTAAAAAGAATGAGTGGCTAAACACCACAACTGGGATTGTGGGAACTATGACAAAAATATAATTGTGAAATTGTAAAATTAGTAGAAGGTGAATTATATTTGAAATATTTAACTCGGCTTTCATTATTATTTGTTCTAATGAGTGCACGCACTAGAGTCAGCCTGTATCTATTGATTGTTCGAGAGAAAATAGATAGTTGCGAAAAGGCAGAGTTAATCTGATAAAATGGCGTTAAAGGTCGAGTTCGAGAGAAGAGACCTTTAACATCATTGTATGCGAGGGTAGAATTAGTTAAACACTCAAAGACCGAGAGGAATTGAGTGAAAATTATCTAACTAGACTGAGAAGTGTTAGATATAGTCAACTCGCTTATAAATTGTAAAGACTAAAATACATGAAGCTCAGTTACGGAAGAACAATAGATGTAATATCATAGGAAACACAACCCTGATATTCTTTGTTTATTGAAACAACTTTAGAATTCATATTTTGTGAATTGTTAATCCGAATCTTTCTTAACAATCTTAGTTACTAGAACTTCACAGCCAAACCCAATTTACATTATGTAATTGTTTTCTTTAGGAAATAATAATAACATTTGGTTAAGTGCTACAGTGAAATCATGTAAGTACCCTAAAAATGAAATAGGAAGAACTAGAGCCTCTCATGTGTTTTGATGGTTGGTTATGTGGTGTTTATTATCTAAATCAATGTGTTTTGGTGTGAGGCAGTGTGTAACTTGTTTATATGATGAGTCATGACTTTATATGGGTAATTTAGTGAGTTTTGAAGTCAAAAGTCAAGAGACGAACATGACATTCGCAAACTAGTCTTGGGAGCTAGTGTGTCCTAGTGTTGTGTTGTCAAAGTTTGATGTCTTGTTTGAGGATGAAATCATGTGGTGATGGTTCCTATGTGTAGATGTGTAGGGGTTAATCGTCCGGGTACGACTCCCTAAGGACCACCCTAAGGGTCCTTGAGGAGGACCCTAAGATTATACCCCAAGTTATCAATTCTAGGTGATCTACGAAAGCAAACCACGGCCAGTAGGTTGATCTACGGCTCGTGGACTTGCTCCGTAAGTCAAGACTTAGCCTAGGGAGCCTTAGCTCCCATGGCTAAGTCTCTGTCACAAACGATGAGCCAACAGGACGGCCCGTCACTCCACCTACGATCCGTAGGTGTGTAGTCGTAGGTCGCACCTGCAAGCTGTCAAGTGACACGGCCAAGCCAAGGGTGGTTTGGTAAATTCCACCCTTGGCCAATTAAATGCATGGACGGTTGTTTTAAGTGTTTTTAAATATTTTAAAGGTATTTAAACATTTATATTGTATTTTAGAATTCATTCTTCCGATTTCCCAAAAAAAAAAAAACCCTTTTCTCCTAAAAAGTTCTCTCTATAACTCCATTGAAGGGCTAGGTCAAGTTCAAGCTAGGGTTGAAGGTTTCAAGTGTTTTCTTCTAAAAAATTCGTGGGATTAATGAGGGTTAAGTTATGGGGATCCTTCATCCTTGATCATTCCTCATTTCAAGGAGCTCAATCTAAATGTTTTCAAAGTTCTTCCAAAAACACAAAACCCTAATTTCAATTCTAGCATGGATTCTTGCATGAAAACCTTTTAAGTGATGTTTTATGTTGTTATTATTGATTATTGTTGGTTTTAAGTAAGAGATCTTTAGAAACCCATGTTTTCTCAAATCCTCTAAATTTGGTCTAAAGTGGGTCTATTGATTTTGAGTAATTGATGAAGGATTATTGAGTGGTTTGATGTGGTCTGTTCTTATATGCTCTTAGCTATGCTGAATTATGGGAAATTGTTATTCAATTGTATAATGTGAGGTAGTAGCCTTGAATGGTCATAAATTAGGATTTAGCCTTTATGTTGGTTATTGGATATTGTTTAGCTTAGCTTGTAGAGTTGAATGTTGTTATTATCATTGTTATTGTATTGTTAATTATTGGAATATGAGGATGATGAAGATAGCTATGGAAAGAGGGTAAGTTGACCTAACTTGATGGATATTGTATAATTGGCATGGAATTGAGTATTGTGGCTTATGGCCTTTGAAAGGTGGTAAGATGGCTTGATCTCTTAATATTGCTAAAATTGCTTCTTAGGTTGGATCTACCTTTGGTGGAAGCGTTGCTTGTTGCTTTTGAATATGATTGTGGCCGTTAAGGGCATGATATGAGTATTGTTGTATTATTATATATAAATGAAGCTCTATGTAAAGTTCTATATGAAGCTATATGTAATGTTTTATGTGAATTTATATGTGAAGGTGTGTTGTGAATGAGTTTATGTGATGTTCTGATTATCCTATCTAAAATGGATAACATTGTGAATTAAAGTATGATTTCTCATGATGTATATATGTGATGATGTGGGATTACGAAGTATCCTTAGATGATAATGTTGTGACTTGGTTAGCAGACTAAAGTATCTCTCCTTGTTACTTAAAGCCTTGAATGCATGAATGTGTGAAGTGGGCTAGAACTAAGGAATGGTGCCCTTTTCATGAATGGCAAATGAGGACTCTTAGACTATGTCTTGATTAGGCTAGACCTAGCATGGTACCCTTTTCATGAGTAAGTCTAGAATCCTAAATGTGAATGTAAAACCTTGAAGTGGTAGACCTTATGATTGTGCCTTCTTTTTGAGTGAAATAATAGACTTAAAGATGGAATGAGCCGGAACGGCATAAGAATCCTTATCTAAGAAAGTCAAATGAGCTATCCTTATGAACCTAGATTGGCAATGACTAAGAAACGGGGACTTTCTTGGGAAGAGGTACTATGAGTTGGTTGAACTAGAAAAGGAACCCTCTCTAGTACATATGTGAATGAAATACTCTATGGAAACCAAGGCTAAGCACCGAGTGGATGTTTTTAGGAACATGGCCGAGTTGAGTATGAGGTTAGGCACAATGAACTTCCTTGGAGATCCCCTAAACCATGTGCCTACATGGGTTGCTTTTAGTTCTACCATTGGCAAGTAGAACAATCTCCACGGAGTAGGATAGACCTCTGATTCCATACCTCGCTAGTATGGTCTGTGTAAGTTAAGGCCTATTTCCATCATATGGGATGTGCACTCTAGCTATTGGATATGTTCTACAAAATGTAGGTAGTAGTATGGGATGCTACATATACATGGGACGAGTACGCCTAGAAGATACTAAAGTGAGTTCCCTATACCTTACGGCTATTATGTGATTGTCCCCTATATGCTCGTGTGTCTCTTAAATGGTTTTCTTAAATAATGTTGGTCTATTGATGTTATGTTGTAAAGGAAATGTCCCTATCTAAGGTAATTTTGAGGAAGACTTAAGTGTGCTTGAAGAGGTTGTATGGGCGGTCACTCCTTGTCTCACTCAAGTGTGTCTTGAGGTTATATTAGGTAGAGGTCCCATGGTAATCAAATGGCAGGTGTTCTGTTTGAGTTAAGCTTGGGTTGTATATGGATATATGTTGAGTATGTGTATGGATGGCTATGGCTTTATAAAGAATGTTGACTTAATATGTTATAATGTAATGATAAAATCCTTGTCTATGGTAACTCTTAGGAAAACTTAGGTGTATAGGAAGAGGTTGTTTGGGCGGTCACTTCATTATTCACTTAAGTGTAGCTTAGGGTGACTTGAGATAGAGGCTTAAATGGTAATGAAGTAATTACTTTGCTATCTTGGTAAGTATTGTACACTTGCGTTAATTGAGTTGTAAATGATGTCAATATGATCTTATATGTGAATATTGACTTGTATTATGTCTCTTATACTTGTGGAGTGAAGGTTTTATCAAAATGATATGAAAGCATACATTCCTTGTAAATGTCCGTTGTGCATGTTTTTGCATGGTATCCATACTTAGTAACTCCTTTATTCCTATTTTGACTAAAGTGTAGGGATTGGGAGATGGTGACATGTCATGGCTACTTGATAGGTTTCTAAGTGTTGAAGATGAAGACTTGGTGAGTTTTCATCGATTCGAGGACAATACCCTACATGTTCCTTTTGATGTATTTCTAGTATTTTTTTTTAAGTCTTGTATGGGCTTAGTCCTTATGTTGTACTCTAAAGTATTAGATGGTTTAGAGACATCATGTATAAAGTCTAGAAAGTCTTCCGCTTGTTATTTAATGAAAGTATCTTCGTGTGTTAAGAATTTTTTTAATTACTTATGGTTTTGAGTATCTATGTGATGAAGGAATGCTAAGAGGCTTGTATTAGACCTCCGAGTGGTCGAGTACGCCGGTTACCACTAGGGGGTACTCTCAGGTCGTGACAAACTTGGTATCAAAGCATAAGGTTCCCGGTATGGTCTTAGGTTGTCTCCTAACCACATCTAGTAAAGTCTTGTTCATAATGTAAAGCGCGCCACATTATGAATAGGAGGCTATTGGGTTCTAAGAAAGTTTCACTTCTTCATTCTTTTAGTCGTGCCATAGAGTTTCTCTCTATAATGTCTTCCCCTGTTCCTTATGCGATGGTCCTTACATTGTAACTTTTGAGATGCTGTTGTTGCAAGGGTTGAGGGAGAGGAATAGATTGGTTGCGGTGCCAACTATGGCTTTGTGAGTTGATGAAGGTGGTGTGAAAGATTTTGATGATGACTCTAGGTTTGATGAGTTGCATTATGGTTTCGTTTGTTGTTGGTAGAATCCGACTTAGATTTGTTGAGTTGAGATATGTTGAAAGAGATGATAGAGTGTGTTGTTTTAAAGGGCATAGGTGTGAAGAGTATGGAAGTTTAGTGTTGTGGTGATCCTACCATACGGTGGAAGGAGGTGAAATTGAAGGAGTTAGTATGGTTCTTTCTGAGTGGGGGATATTGTGGCTAAATGGTAAGGCTTTTGGGAATCTTTGGTAGTCATGAGTTAGGGATGAAAGATGTTCTCATTACAACAGGTTTAGTGAATTGAAGAGTTGGGTGAGAATGGTTTTTGGTAAGATTGATGGTTTCTCCCTTGAGATTCATATGGCATGTCCATGTTGACCTTAGCTTGGTTTACCCTTAAATGGGGGATGGTATGTTGAGTAGTGAGGGGGTTGAAGAGTGTTGATATCCTTACCATTTCTTTATGTGACTATTCCAGCCTAAAACAAAGAGTTCCTAGAAGCTTATAGCAAGTTTTGGAGTCTTAGGTGAAAAAGAGTTTTCCATGGTCTCCTTATATTAGGCATGTTTTAAATGAATTCTTGTTAAAGTGAGAAAATGAGTTTTCATAAAGTTATGTTCCTCATGTTAATGTGCATCTATAATGATTTGCCTAAATGTTGCATGAGTTGACTTGCTTAGCTTGCCTTATGTGTTATTGAGAAGTTGCATATTGAGCCCTTATGAGAGAATTGATTAAATGTGCCTTACGGTAATTGTTGAATAAATGTGCATTGATGAGAAATTTGCATGATGTGCTTGATGATGTTTGAATGAGCATGATGTTATTTGGAGAAGAAAGTTCCTCCAATATTATGAGAGAAGGTAAAGATGATTCATAAGGAATTAGTAGATGTTGTGCCTACTTTCTTGAATTGAATGAAGTTATTGTTGTACTTTGATGTGGAGTGATGTTCCACCTTATTATGTGTATGGTTTATATTATGGTATGCATTAGTATGGGGTGTTTACTTTGGTCGTCTTCCATGAAAAGTGTTTAAGTGTCATTCGAGGACGAATGTTCCCAAGTGGGGGATAATGTAAGGACCCTAAAAATGAAATAGAAAGAACTAGAATCCCTCATGTGTTTTGATGGTTGGTTATGTGGTGTTTATGGTCTAAATCAGTGTGTTTTGGTGTGAGGCAATGTGTAACTTGTTTATATGATGGGTCATGACTTTATATGGGTAGTTTAGTGAGTTTTGAAGTTAAACATCAAGAGATGAATATGACGTTCGAAAACTAGTCTTGGGAGCTAATGTGTCCAAGTGTTGTGTCATCAAAGTTTCATGTGTTGTTCGAGGATGAAATCATGTGGTGATGGTTCCTACGTGTAGATAGACGTGTGTAGGGGTTAAACGTTCGGGTACAACTCCCCACGGACCACCCTAAGGGTCCTTGAGAAGGACCCTAAGTTTATACCCCAATCTACTAATCCTAGGTGATCTACGAAAGCAAACCATGGCCAGTAGGTTGATCTACGGCTCGTGAACTTGCTCCGTAAGTCAAGACTTAGCCTAGGGAGCCTTCCCTCCCATGGCCAACTCTCTGTCACAAACGACGAGCCAAAAGGACGGCCCGTCACTCCACCTACGGTCCGTAGGTGTGGAGTCGTAGGTCGCACCTCCAAGCTGTCAAGTGACACGGCCAAGCCAATGGTGGTTTGGTAAATTCCACCCTTGGCCAATTAAATGCATGGATGGTTGTTTTAAGTATTTTTAGTTAATTTAAAGGTATTTAAACATTTATATTGTATTTTAGAATTCATTCTTCATATTTTTTCCAAAAAAAAAAAAAAAAAACCCTTCCCTCTTAAAAAGTTCTCTCTAGAACTCCATTGAAGGGCTAGGTCAAGTTCTAGCTAGGGTTGAAGGTTTTAAGAGTTTTCTTCTAAACAATTTGTGGGATTCATGAAGGTTAAGGTAAGGGATCCTTCATCGTTGATTATTCTTCCTTTCAAGGAGCTCAATCTAAATGTTTTCAAAGTACTTCCAAAAACACAAAACCCTAATTTCAATTCTAGCATGGGTTCTTGCATGAAAACCTTTTAAATGATGTTTTATTTTGTTATTAATGATTATTGATGTTTTTAAGAAATAAATCTTCATGAACCCATGTCTTCTAAAATTCTCTAAATTTGGTCTGAAATGGGTCTATTGATTTTGAGTAATTGATGAAGGATTATTGAGTGGTTTGATGTTGACTGTTCTTATATGCTCTTAGCTATGCTTAATAGTTGGAAATTGTAATTGAATTGTATAATATGAGGTAGTAGCCTAGAGTGGTCATAAATTGGGATTTAGCCTTTATGTTGGTTATTGGATATTGTTTTGCTTAGCTTGTATAGTTGAATGTTGTTATTATCATTGTTATTGTATTGTTAATTTTTGGAGTATGAGGATGATGAAGATATCTATGGAAAGAGGGTAAGTTGACCTAACTTGATGGATATTGTATAATTGGCATGGAATTCAGTATTGTGGCTTATGGACTTTGAAAGGTGGTAAGATGGCTTGATCTCTTAATATTGCTAAAATTTCTTCTAAGGTTGGATCCACGTTTGATTGAAGTGTTGCTTGTTGCTTTTGAATTATGAATGTGGCCACGAAGGGCATTATATGAGTATTGTTTTATTATTATATATAAATGAAGCTATATGTAATGTTTTATGTGAAGCTATCTGTGAAGGTATGATGTGAATGAGTTTATGTGATCTTGTGATGATCCTATCTAAAGTGGATAGCATTGTGAATTAAAGTATGATTTCTCATGATGTATATATGTGATGATGTGGATTATGAAGTATCCTTAGATGATAATGTTTTGACTTGGTTAGCAGACTAAAGTGTCTCTCCTTGTTACTTAAAGTCTTGAATGCATGAATGTGTGAAGTGGGCTAGAACTAAGAAATGGTCCCCTTTTCATGAATACTAAAAGAGGACTCTTAGACTATGTATTGATTAGGCCAGACCTAGCATGGTACCCTTTTCATGAGTAAGTCTAGATTCCTAAATGTGAACGTAAAACCTTGAAGCGGTAGACCTTATGATGGTGTCACCTTATTGAGTGAAATGATAGACTTAGAGATGGATGGAGCTGGAACGGCGTGAGAATCCTTATCTAAGAAAGTCAAATGAGCTATCCTTATGAACCTAGATTGGCTATGGCTAAGAAATGGGGTCCTTCTTGTGAAGAGGTACTATGAGTTGGTTGACTTGGAAAAGGAAACCCTCTCTAGTACATATGTGAATGAAATACTCTATGGAAACAAAGGCTAAGCACCGAGTGGATGTGGTTAGGAAGGTGGCCTAGTTGAGTATGAGATTAGGCACAATGAACTTCCTTGGACATCCCTTAAACCAGGTGCATACATGGGTTGCCTTTAGTTCTACTCTTGGCAAGTAGAACAACCTCCACGGAGTAAGATAAACTTCGTATTCCATACCTTGCTAGTATGGTCTTTGTCGTTTAAGGCCTATTTCTATCATATGGGATGTGCACTCTAGCTATTGGATAGGTTCTACAAAATGTAGGTAGTAGTATGGGATGCTACATATACATGGCACGAGTAGGCCTAGAAGATACTAAAGTGAGTTTCGTAAGCCTTACGGCTATTATGTGATTGTTCTTTATATTCTTATGTTTCTCTTAAATGGTTTTCTTAAAGAATATTGGTCTATTGATGTTATGTTGTAAAGGAAATGTCCTTATCTAATGTAATTTTGAGGAAGACTTAAGTGTGCTTGAAAAGATTGTATGGGTGGTCACTTCTTGTCTCACTCAAGTGTTTCTTGAGGTTATATTAGGTAGAGGTCCTATGGTAATGAAATGGCATGTGTTCTTTTCGAGTTAAGCATGGGTTGTATATGGATATGTGTTGAGTATGTGTATGGATGGCTATGGCTTTATAAAGAATATTGACTTAATGTGTTATAATGTAATGATAAAACCCTTGTCTATGTTAACTCTTGGGAATACTTAGGTGTATATGAAGAGGTTGTTTGGGAGGTCACTTCATTATTCACTTAAGTGCGGCTTAGGGTGACTTGAGATAGAGGCTTAATTGGTAATGTAGGAATTACTTCACTATCTTGTTAAGTATTGTACACTTGTGTTAATTGACTTGTAAATGATGTGAATATGGTCTTATATTTGAATGTTGACTTATATTATGTCTCTTATACTTGTGGAGTGAAGGTTTTATCAAAATGATATGAAAGCATACATTCCTTGTAAATGTCCATTGTGCATGTTTTTGCATGGTTACCATAATTAGTACTTAATTGTGCTAACCCATTTCTTTCCTTTTTGACTAAAGTGTAGGGATTGGGAGATGGTGACTTTTCATGGCTACTATATAGGTTTCTAAGTGTTGAAGATGAAGACATGGTGAGTCCTCATAGATTCGAGCACAATACCCTACATGTTCCTTTTAATCTATTTCTAGTATTTTTGTTTAAGTCTTGTATGGATTAGTCCCTATGTTGTACTCTAAAGTATTAGATGGTTTTGAGACATCATGTATAAAGTCTAGAAAGTCTTCCGCTTGTTATTTAATGAAAGTATCTTCGTGTGTGAAGAATGTTTTTATTTACTTTTGGTTTTTTGTATCTATGCGATGAATGAATGCTAAGAGGCTTGTATTAGACCTCCGAGAGGTCGAGTATGCCGGTTACGACTAGGGGGTGCTCTAGGATCGTGACAAAATTGGCATCAGAGCATAAGGTTCCCAGTATGGTCTTAGGTTGTCTCATAACGACATATAGTAGAGTCTTGTTCATAATATCAAGCGCTCCACATTATGAATAGGAGGCTATTGGGTGATAAGAAAGTTTCACTTCTTCATTCTTTTAGTCGTGAGCTAAAGTTTCTCTCTATAATGTCTTCCCATGTTCTTTATCTGATGGTCCTTTCATTGTGACCTTTGAGATATTGTTGTTGCAAGGGTTGAGGGAGCGGAATAGATTGGTTGTGATGCCAACTATGGTTTTGTGACTTGATGAAGGTGGTGCTAAAGATTGTGATGATGACTCTAGGTTGGATGAGTTGTATTATGGTTTCGTGTGTTGTTGGTAGAATCCGACTTAGATATGTTGAGTTGAGATATGTTGAAAGAGATGATGGAGTGTGGTGTTTTAAAGGGCATAGGTGTGAAGAGTGTAGAAGTTTAATGTTGTGGTGATCCTACCATACGGTGGAAGGAGGTGAAATTGAAGGAGTTAGTATGGTTCTTTCTGAGTGGGGGATATTGTGGCTAAATGGTAAGGCTTTTGGGAATCTTTGGTAGTCATGAGTTAGGGATGAAAGATGTTCTCATTACAACAGGTTTAGTGAATTGAAGAGTTGGGTGAGAATGGTTTTTGGTAAGATTGATGGTTTCTCCCTTGAGATTCATATGGCATGTCCATGTTGACCTTAGCTTGGTTTACCCTTAAATGGGGGATGGTATGTTGAGTAGTGAGGGGGTTGAAGAGTGTTGATATCCTTACCTTTTCTTTATGTGACTATTCAAGCCTAAAACAAAGAGTTCCTAGAAGCTTATAGCATGTTTTCGAGTCTTAGGTGAAAAAAAGTTTTCCATGGTCTCCTTATATTAGGCATGTTTTAAATGAATTCTTGTTAAAGTGAGAAAATGAGTTTTCATACAGTTATGCTCATCATGTTGATGTGCATCTATAATGATTTACCTAAATGTTGCATGAGTTGACCTGCTTAGCATGCCTTATGTGTTATTGAGAAGTTGCATATTAAGCCCTTATTAGAGAATTGCTTAAATGTGCCTTAAGGTAAATGTTGCATAATTGTGCATTGATGAGAAATTTGCTTGATGTGCTTGATGATGTTTGAATGAGCATGATGTTATTTGGAGAAGGAAGTTCCTCCAATAGCATAAGAGAAGGTAAAGATGATGCATAAGGAGTTAGTAGATGTTGTGCCTACTTTCTTGAATTGCATGAAGTTATTGTTGAACTTTGATGTGGAGTGATGTTCATCCTTATTATATGTATGGTTTATATTATGGTATGCATGAGTATGGGTTGTTTACTTTGGTCGTTCTCCACGAAAAGTGTTTAAGTGTCATTCGAGGACAAATGTACCCAAGTGCGGGATAATGGAAGGACCCTAAAAATGAAATAGGAAGAACTAGAGCCTCTCCTGTGTTTTGATGGTTGGGTATGTGGTCTTTATGAGCTATTGTGCCCTAGTGTTGTCTCGTCAAAGTTGGATGTGTTGTGTGAGGATGAATTCATGTGGTGATGGTTCCTATGTGTAAATGGATGTGTATAGGGGTCAAACTTTCGGGTATGACTCCCCAAGGACCACCCTAAGGGTCCTTGAGGATGACCGTAAGTTTATACCCCTAGTTGCCAATCCTAGGTGATCTACGAAAGCAAACCACGGCCAGTAGCTTGATCTAGGGATCCTTAGCTCCCATGGCCAAGTCTCTGTCACAAATGACGAGCCAACAGGACGGCCTGTCACTCTACCTACGGTGCATAGGTGTGGAGAGGTCGTACCTGCAAGCTGTCAAGTGACACGACCAAGCCAAGGGAGGTTTGGTAAATATCCCCCTTGATCAATTAAATGCATGGATGATTGATTTAAGTGTTTTTAAGTATTTTAAAGGTATTTAAACATTTATATTGTATTTTAGAATTCATTCTTCATATTTCCCAAAAAAAAAAAAAAAAGCCCTTCTGTCCTAAAAATTTCTCTCTAGAACTCCATTGAAAGGCTAGGTCAAGTTCAATCTAGGGTTGAAGGTTTCAAGTGTTTTCTTCTGAAAAATTCATGGGATTCATTAAGGTTAAGGTATGGGGATCCTTCATCCTTAATTATTCTTCCTTTCAAGGAATTCAATCTAAATGTTTTCAAAGTTCTCCCAAAAACACAAAAACCCTAATTTCAATTCTAGCATGGATTCTTGCATGAAAACCTTTTAAATGATGTTTTATATTGTTATTAATGTTTATTGATGGTTTTAAGAAATAAATCTTCATGAACCCATGTCTTCTCAAATTCTCTAAATTTGGCCTTAAGTGGGTCTATTGATTTTGAGTAATTGATGAAGGATTATTGAGTGGTTTGATGTGGGTTGTTCTTATATTCTCTTAGCTATGCTAAATTAATGGAAATTGTAATTGAATTATATAATGTGAGGTTGCAGCCTTGAATGGTCATAAATTGGGATTTAGCCTTTATGTTGGTTATTGGATATTGTTTAGCTTAGCTTGTATAGTTGAATGTTGTTAATATCACTGTTATTGTATTGTTAATTGTTGGAATATGAGGATGATGAAGATAGCTGTGGAAAGAGGGTAAGTTGACCTAACTTGATGGATATTGTATAATTGGCATGGAATTGAGTATTGTGGCTTATGGCCTTTGAAAGGTGGTAAGATGGCCTGATCTCTTAATATTGCTAAAATTGCTTCTAAGGTCGGATCCACCTTTGGTGGAAGTGTTGCTTGTTGATTTTGAATTATGATTGTGGCCATGAAGGGCATTATATTAGTAATGTTGTATTGTCGTATTATTATATATAAATTAAGCTATATGTAAAGTTCTATATGAAGTTATATGTAAGATTTTATGTGAAGCTATATGTGAAGGTATGATGTGAATGAGTTTATGTGATCTTGTGAAGATCCTATCTAAAGTGGATAGCATTGTGAATTAAAGTATGATTTCTCATTATGTATATATGTGATTATGTGGGATTATGAAGTATCCTTAGATGATAATGTTGTGACTTGGTTAGTAGACTAAAGTGTCTCTCCTTGTTACTTAAAGTCTTGAATGCATGAATGTGTGAAGTGTGCTAGAACTAAGAAATGGTTCCCTTTTCTTGAATGGTAAAAGAGGACTCTTAAACTATGTCTTGATTAGGCTAGACCTAGCATGGAACCCTTTTCATGAGTAAGTCTAGAATACTAAATGTGAATGTAAAACCTTGAAGAGGTAGACATTATGATGGTGCCTCCTTTTATAGTGAACTGATAGACTTAGAGATGGATGGAGTGGGAACGGCATGAGAATCCTTATCTAAGAAAGTCAAATGAGCTATCCTTATGAACCTAGATTGCCTATGACTATGAAATGAGGCCTTTCTTGGGAAGTGGTACTATTAGTTGGTTGAACTAGCAAAGGAACCCTCTCTAGTACATATGTGAATGAAATACTCTATGGTAACCAAGCCTAAGCACCGAGTGGATATGGTTAGGAAGGTGTCCGAGTTGAGTATGAGATTAGGCACAATGAACTTCGTTAGACTTCCCCTAAACCATGTGCCTACATGGGTTGCTTTTAGTTCTACCCTTGGCAAGTAGAACAACCTCCACAGAGTAGGATAGACTCCGGATTCCATACCTTGCTAGTATGGTCTATGTCGGTTAAGGCCTATTTCCATCATATGGAATGTGCACTATACCTATTGGATAGGTTCTACAAAGTGTAGGTAGTAGTTTGGGATGCTACCTATACATGGCACGAGTAGGCCAAGAAGATACTAAAGTGAGTTTCCTAATCTTGATGGCTATTATGTGATTGTCCCCTATATGCTTGTGTGTCACTTAAATGGTTTTCTTAAAGAATGTTGGTCTATTGATGTTATGTTTTTTTTAAAAAAAATTCTTATCTAAGGTAATCTTAAGGAAGACTTAAGTTTGCTTAAAGCGGTTGTATGGGCAGTCACTTCTTGTCTCACTCGAGTGTGTTTTGAGGGTATATTAGGTAGAGGTCCTATGGTAATGAAATGGTAGGTGTTCTTTTAGAGTTAAGCATGGGTTGTAAATGGATATATGTTGAGTATGTGTATGGATGGCTTTGGCTTTATAGAGAATGTTGACTTAGTATGTTATAATGTAATTATAAAACCCTTGTCTATGGTAACTCTTAGGAACACTTAGGTGTATAGGAAGAGGTTGTATGGGCGGTCACTTCATTATTCACTTAAGTGTGGCTTATGGTGACTTTAGATAGAGGCCTAAATGGTAATGAAGAAATTACTTTGCTATCTTGTTAAGTATTGTACACTTGTGTTAATTGAGTTGTAAAAGATGTGAATATGGTCTTATATGTGAATGTTGACTTGTATTATGTCTCTTATACTTGTGGAGTGAAGGCTTTATCAAAATGATATGAAAGCATACATTCCTTGTAAATGTCCGTTGTACATGTTTTTGCATGGTTTCCATACTTAGTACTTAATTGTGATAACCCCTTTCTTTCCCTTTTTGACTAAAGTGTAGGGATTGGGAAATGGTGACATGTCATGGCTACTTGATAGGTTTCTAAGCGTTGAAGATGAAGACTTGGTGAGTCTTCATAGATTCGAGGACACTACCCTACATGTTCCTTTTGATGTATTTCTAGTATTTTTGTTTAAGTCTTGTATGGCTTAGTCCCTATGTTGTACTCTAAAGTATTAGATGGTTTTGAGAAATCATGTATAAAGTCTAGAAAGTCTTCCGCTTGTTATTTAATGAAAGTATCTTCGTGTGTGAAGAAATTTTTTAATTACTTATGGTTTTTAGTATCTAAGCGATGAATGAATGCTAAGAGGCTTGTATTAGACCTCCGAGAGTTCGAGTATGCCGGTTACGACTAAGGGGTGCTCTTGGGTCGTGACAAATCATTTATGTAAAGAAATTCTATGTGGGATCGACCTCAACACATGTTGAGTACTTGTAACGACCCTAAAAACGAATAAGTGAAACTAGAGCCTAACGTGTGTATGTTAGACTTTGGTGTGAGGTTTGATGGAGCTTTATGTTGTCCTGAGCCATGGTTAAGGTGTTTTGGGGTTAGACGTCAAGGTAAGACCCCCCAAGGACCATCCTAAGGGTCCTTGAAGAGGACCCTAAGTCTAAACCCCAAGACCCCAAGGAAACCATGAGGCTACCCAAAATAGGGTGACCTACAGAAGGGGTCCACGCCCCATAGGTCCATCCACGCCACATGGATGGCCTCCGTAGGTTAAGGGGCCCCAAGCCATGTCTCTAAATCAAATGACCGAGAGACAACATGAGGCGTCAACCCATCCACGGTTCGTGGATGGGGAGCCGTCGTTTGAACTTGTTTTGTTGGCATGTCGCGGCAAGTATAGGGGTGAATTGGTAAATTCACTCCAAGTCCTAATAAGTGTTTGGACGATTATTTTAGGGTTATTAAGATATTTTAAGAGTATTAAAACATTAAAACCCTATTTTAGACCTCATTATTTCAGAACCCTTAATCAAAACCCTTCCCTCCCAAAAAGTCTTATCTCTAGAAACTCCATTGGAGATCAAGGTCAAGTTCAAGCTAGGGTTGGGTATTTCATGGTGTTTCTTCTTCAATTTTCACGGGGAATCAATAGCAAGGTATGGTGATCCTTCATCTAGGGTTATCTTTCACCCTAGAGTCCATTCAAAATAGATTTCAAAGTTATCAAGTTTCTCAAAAGCCCTAGATTTTACTCAATCTCATGGGTTCCTTCATCAAACGTTTTCAAATGATAAATTATGATTATATTGATGTTTAATTGATGATTTAAGATGAAAATACTCTATGAACCCATGATTTCTCTCAATTCCTAAATTGTGACTTATGAAGTGGGTTTGATGATTATGAATGAATGTTGATAGACTATGCCTAAATTTCTTTGGGTTATTGAATTGTATCGTCATATATGCTTAATTGTTGGTGAATTGAGGATTTGTGATCATAAACTTGAAAGGGCAAGTTTGACCTAATTACTTGTTGTAGTAGAATTGTATTAGAGATGTTGATCCACTTGAAAGGTGGAGGTGTTTAATTACTTTGTATGTTGTGATAATGGCCTTGAAGGCATAGTGTGAGGAATTGAAGTATTATGATGATGTTGTGTATATGAATGTGATGTTGAACATTTGTGTGGTCTAAAAGAATGAGTTATGATCTTGTTTAGAAGCTAATTGTATTAGGATTGAATGTTATCTCTCTATTAACACTTGTGAATAATGATGATTATGTGAAAGGCTATTCTCATATACACACACACTTGAATGAAGAATGAGTGAGGTTCAAGGATAATGTTAATGATGAAGTACTTATTGAAAGGTTATTCTAAATTGTACTCTAATGAATGCTATTGATATGTTGATTGAAAGGATATTCTCGATATTGCACTAATTAACGATACTGGGATTCTTAGATGAAAGGCTATTCTCATCTTTGAATCTATGAGCTATCCAATGAATGAATGATGGGTTTGAGATGGATGCCCTCACGTGAGTTGAGGTGGGGTATCTAGTAATAATCTCTTATTTCTTAATGTAATGAATGTTAAAATACTTTATGGGAATGTAGGCTAAGCACCGAAAGGATATTGAAGGAGATGGAAGATTTCACTTGTGTTGAGGCAGGGCTTTTAGTAGCAATCTCTTGAGATGGATGCCCTCACGTGAGTTGAGGTGGGGTATCTAGTAGCAATCTCATTATCCCTTAACTATATGCCCACATAGGATAGTTAGTGGATCCACTTAAGCTAAATACCAGTCTTCCTTAGGCAAGTTGACCACCTTCTACGGTATGGGGTTACCTGACACCAGATTCCATGATCTAGCTCTCATGATCTATGTCGGTTAAAATCTTATTCCCATCATGTGAGATGTGCTTTATAGTTTCTTAAGAGGTTCTATGAAGTGTGGGTAGTAACATGGGATGCTATCCATACATGGCACGAGTAGGCTTCAAGAGAGCTATAGTGAGTTCTCTAAGTCTTAATGAATATTGAATGAAAGTCCTCTAAATGAAGTTATTGAAGAATATTGACTCTTAAATTCTTAATGTGATTTTGCATGCTATAATTGGGTTATATTATGAGTTATTTTCCCTTGTCATGTCTTATGAAATGTTATGTCTCTTATGTGTGGATATTGTGCAAAGGTGAAAAGGAAGGAATGGTAAGTTCTCTTTTGGTGACCCTAATGTGGTGCCTTAGTGTGGATGGTGGTATGGGATGCTATTCATACATTGCACAAGGTATAGCGTGAGGGTTACTTGAGGTGAAGGCTAAATGTGAAGGTAAAAAGTTACATGTTGATATTGTCCAAATGTGATGTTATAACTTGTATGATGATTATATTTGTATTTGATATCTATTATGCTATTGTTCATGATATTTCTAAAATGTGGCATAATGCATGGATTCCAACCAAAATGTCCCTTTTAAAGCATGTTTTTGCATGGTCATCATACTTAGTACATTTTTGTGTGCTAACCCATTCTTTTATGTTTTCACTATAAGTGTAGGCTCCGGCAAGTGATTGTTTCTACCTAGATTGAAGTGCTTGGATTTCTATTCTTCCAAGAATCAAGTGGTACGTCCTCATAGTTCGAGGACAAGTGTCTTTTTAGAAGTTTCTTTATTTTCATGTAATAGAATACTTTAAATGTCTATTGTAAAGGGTCGTGTCCCTATCTTGTTGAAGATTGTGTCTAAGATGACCATGTGATATATAGACTTCCGCTTGCGTTTAAATGTTTTCGAAATGTCTTTAGATTGTATGGTTTTTGAATAAAATGTTTTAATTTTGTACTATTTCTATTACCTATGCAATGAATGAGCTATGAAGCTTGTATAAGACCCCTTCGGGGTGGAGTACGCCATGTCGCATCTAGGGGCTAGCCTTGGGTTGTGATAGTTCTATAAATTGACTTCGCCCGTTTATACTTCTTAATTGAAGTGTAAGTTTGGACGTATCAATAACCCAGCTTGAGAAAGTGGGTTAACTTAAGGAATTGGGTTGTTTTGTATTGCGAAGCTCGTTGAGGTTCGAGAGAACTCACTCGAAACATGATAGTTGATTAATAAATAAATGTTATATTCAAAACCTATCCTACCCATTGAAAATCAACAACTTAAAGCAATTGATAATTACCCTTTAAGTGAAATCAGTATTCAATTACTCACACTCTGCTAAGGCCCTCTTTATAATTGTTAATACTCTGTGTTAGTCGTTTCTGATAACAATTGGTTATCAAACTCTCTTGATATTGATAACCAAATCCTTTCAGTTTATATTATGTCGCGTGTTAGTTATCTACATTCTACAATAAATTAGCACACTTCGATACTTTGTACTTGAATTCTTTAAAGTATCACTCCTTGTGGAATCGACCCCAACTCATCATTGAGTTTATACTTGTTAGCGACCGCTTACACTTGAATTATAAAAGGTGTAGTTGAGTGTTATCACCAAACACTGCTAACAGTGAATTTACTATTACTAGTTAGCATCCACCAAGGTATGTACCACTCTTGAGTTTCTTCATAAATCACCAACTCTTTATTAATGTCATCAACTACCTCCGAAGGCAGTGTTTGTTGTAAAACTTCATTGTTCCATCTTCATTGCTGCATTAACTGACTAACGTCCTCCAAGGATCTTTCACCATTAAATGACAAAGGGAGGACATACTCTAAAGCCCCTAATGTTGTCCAGTAGTCAAACCAAATATTGGCTTACCACATTTAGGTTCCTACCAAATATCCTGATCAATATTATCCCTGACTTCCAACATATGCTTCCACACCTGAGATCCTTCTCTCCATTCCATGACTTCCGATATGTATCTCTTACAATATTTTTTCCATATAAAATTTGTCCATATGGACTTTCTAGTTCTAAAAATCCACCAAAGCTTTAGATACATCAAATAATGATTTGAACCCCAGTCCCCTTCTTCTTTTGGTAAACACATGCTTTCCCAAGAAACCCAATGTTTTCTTCTACTTTTTTCCATGTTATCCTAGAAATACCTGGCAAACAATTTGCGCAGGTCATGTATCACACATTTGGGTGGTGTGACTGCAGACAATAGATAAACTCACATACTCTAAAGTACATTTGTAATCAATATATCCTTTGTTTCCCCAAATAAAATGAGCTTCCCTTTCCAAACTTGTAGTTTATTCTTAACCTTCTTGATAATCTCACTATGGTGATTTTTCCTATTTCTAGCATGTAGCATAGGGCATCTAAGGTAATCGAAAGGGAATTTACCTATAATAAAGCCAGTGATATATTCTATTTGTTGTATGATCTCACTTAAAGTCTTGTTATACACAAATAAAAAGTTTTTATCCTTGTTGATCATCTGCCCAGATTGATTCTCATATTCCCCAAAGTGTTCATGATCATTTCCAAGGAAAACTTATCTGCCGAACCAAAAAGTATGGTATCATCCGCATAGGAGAAGTGGTGAAGATTGGAACTCCATTTAGGTAGTCCAAATATTTTGAATTGGTGGTTGTCAAACAATGCATTTAAAGCCCTCGTCAATACTTCTGCAGCAAGAATAAAAAGGGCTGGGGATAATGGGTCACCTTGTTCCACCCCTCTTGTAGAATGAAAGAAATTGTGAGCTTGTCCATTGATTAAGACAAAGTACCAATTATTGGACACCAATATCCAAATCTTATCCACAAAGCCATTGTCAAATCCCATCTTCAGAATAACTTTTATGAGAAACTTCCAAGATGCTTTTTCATATGCTTTGGCCATGTCAAGCTCTATTACCACATTTGCGGGCTTACCTCTTTTTCTTATGTCAATAATAATTTCTTGAACCAATAAAACATTTTCAATAATGTTTTTCCCTTCCACGAATCTAGATTGATTGTGTGATATCAGTAAAGGGAAGTAATTCTCCAGCCTGTCATGCATTACCCTCGATATCACCTTATTCAGAAAGTTTCTTAAACTAATGGGTCTCATATACGAAAAAGTTTCCTGCATTTCTTCTTGAGGCAGTAATACCAAGTTGGTGTGTCTGATGGATTTAGGAAGGGTATGTCCTTCAAAGAAGAATTTCACCACCTTGACCACATCTTCACCAACAATATTCCACAAAAGTCTGGTAAAAGTGTCCTGTGAATCCATTAGGACCACTAGAACTATCTCCATTCAATTCAAATACAATTTTTTTAACTTCCTCAGTACTTGGGATGTCATTTAGCCTTCTGTTATCATCTTGTGGAACATGTTGAATCAAGGGGACGTCATCACTATCACTCTCTCCAGTAAGTTGGTTCTGGAAAACGTTTAAAGCCTCTGCTGCAATTTACTCTCCACCTTCAGCCAAATCACTATCACTAGTTTGAAATCTTTTAAGAGATATTCTATTCCTTCTTCCTTTAACTAGGATTTGAAAAAAACTAGTATGCTTGTCTCCTTCAACAAACTATGTAGTCAATGCATTTTGTCTCCAATACTACTCCTCATAATGTAGATATTGTTTCATCTTCGCTTGAACTTTCTGCAGAACGGCTCTATTTTTTGCATTGGGAAATTCTTCAAAGAGACATTATTTAATTCTTACAATATCTTCCATGATAGTGAATTGCTTGAAAATATCACCATAACATTCTCTACTCCATGAAGATAAATTAGTCTTTATTTTCTTCATCTTCTGCTTCAAATTGACAAATACTTCTGCATCCACCTCTATTTGCCAGTTATCTCTTATCACTTGCATCTACCTTCATTTTCTGTCCAAAACTTTAAGAATCTTAATGGTCTAATAAATTGAGAGATTTGTACTCCACAAGAGAGAAGGAGTGAAGCATGACTTGACCTTGTCCGTGACAAATGATCCACTTCAACATGATTAAACCAATTCTGAAAATGCTGATTAACAACCATTCTATGTAATATTTTTAAAATGCACTCATCATTAGCCCTTTAATTACACCAGGTGAGTGGACTTCCTTTATAGTTGACTTCGTCCAAATCACACGAATTTAAGCAAAACGCAAAGTCTTCATACTCCGCTGGGTAAATAGGTAAACCACCTATTTTTTATTCCTCGTTCAATATAACATTGAAATCGCCTCCCACAAGCCAAGGAGTGTTCATTCTATTGGATAATACATATGAATCATCCCATAACTTAAGCCTATCGATTGCACCAAATTTTGCATAAACTGTTGTGATTATAAGAATCTTCCCATCAGCTTAAAAAGTTAACTTCATGGTGATTTGTTTAGTCGAATCATGTAATATTTCAACATTGACTTCATCATCCCCAAATAGCCAAATTTTACCATTCTGGTTATAATTGGCATACTTCATCCTCAATCTTCATTTCTACTTTTGAATGCCTTGAATTCTGAAATTGCTCCATTAATGCAATCAAAGTAAACTTGTGATGTCTATCTAGCATCTGAACTCTGTGAAAGGTCTGTTGTGTATTCACAGACCTAATATTTCAAAAAAAAGTGTTTAACATCATTTAGAACTAGATGACCCACCCTTTTTTGACATTATTCTAGTAGGTTGTACAGAGTCAGAGCTACATTTGCCTTTGTTCTTCTTATTCTCCTTAACTGTTGATTTTGGAGATAGTGTTGCCTCTCTGGCCAATTGGTCCCAATTTTGCTGACTATTAATTTCCTCTTTATCTTCAGTATACTGATTTACTTCCCCTTGTTTGTTTATTCAGTAACTTTTGTCCCCTTACTTGTGTAACATTGATGTGTAACTATATCATTCAAAGCGTTCAATGGAGAATTTTGCTTATGTTTGACTAGTTATCCACACTCGTGTGATACAAAAATTGCTTTGTTGGTATGTTTTTCCCATTGGTTTTCTGACTCAATATCATTAACTTCTGGGTATGTGCTCCGTACAATATATTTTTCCCTCTCTCCAGTTGCCTCTTGTTCTTACACCTGGACAAAACAACTAGACAACATTGTGCTTTCTTCATTTATACTTTGATCTGACTGCTTCTTGAAATTCTTATCATCTTGTTCTCCATCACATGATGCAGAATCACCTTCTCCACTTATGTCTTCACCTTCTGCTTCCCTCTCTCCCTGAGTCTTATCAGGAGGTTCAGCTTCCTGACTATTATTTGCAACACTAAGGTAAGAATATTTTTCCTTCAAAATTACTCTATTTATACCTCTATAATCTTCATATTGTGACTGCACATTTTTTTCCACCCAGCCCTTAGTATTACTATGAATTTGATCCTTTCTAGGAGACTTTGTTGCCTTAAGTACTTCCTTATTCCTTGTGTACATAGCATCAGAATTTTTGCCAGTATTATGAGCCTTTTCAATATTTTTTTCCTTATTTATGTTCTCAATATCATCACTCCCCTCATTTGAGCTTTCTATTGTCTCATCCATATTTTCATTACTATTTTCTTCAACATACTTTGTGTTGTCGCTCGTTAAACCCATTAACTTTTCCCATGTATTACTACACTACTTCTCTTTTCCCTTAAGGTTTTTTGGGACACCATCAAGCATACTCTCCATATTTTCTTGTGCATTAATTCCTTTTTCCTTGACCTCTATAACCTCCTCCACTGTATTAGTATTTTGAAGTGCGGCAAACTGATTTTTCTTTGTATTGTTACTCTTCATTTCTTCTTGTTTGCTCTCCTTGTTGTTGTCATGTTGTATATATTCCATGTTCCCTGCTACCTTGCCTTTTTTGTTAGTGACAATATTCCAGTCCTCTAGATTACCAAAAATTTTACCACTAGTGAGACTCCTGGGAAAATGTCCTTTGTTGAGACCCTAGACTTGTTTTTTCCTGCAGCCTCTTATCTCTTTGCATGTTATTACTCCCTCCTTTCTTCTGCTTATCTGGATCCTCTTTTCTCCTATCCCTTCCCTCATTTTTGTCATATGAGGTTTTATTAGTTCCAATTATGGGTGCATTACTCTACATTTATATATATTGTGGCCTTGTAACTTGCACTCCCTACAGTACTTAGGCAAATTAGTGTATTGTATGTTCACCTTTACTGTCTTTATTGCACCTGTATTCTAATCCTCAATATCTATCCTAACATGATCAGGAAGATTTGTCGATAGATTAACCAAAACCTTGACCTTTGCACAACTCAGTCTAGTTTTGTTGATTGTGGCCATATCCAAGTGTAACGGGGAACCAACAATACAGGCTAGTGAAAATAGAGCTTCCTTGACAAAATATGTAGGCAATAAATTAGGAAAAAAAAGTTCCAAGCCATGGCTTTAGTAGTCTCTTCCTCCAACTTGAACCTAGAGTCATTTATCAAAGGCCTTAATTGATATGAATTACCATCCTTAGACTTAATATAGAATGTTCATAGTGCTCAACTACACTTCAACTGATTTTAAGTGTAGGCAGTCGTTAACAAGTATAAACCCAACTAAGAGCTAGGGTCGATCCCACGGGGAGTGATACAGTAAAGAATTCGATAACAAAGTAAAATGGTGTTCTAATCATTTTTAGATGTAGATATTTTTCCAATAAATAAAGTAAATGACAAGGGTTTGATAATTAATGTCAAATGGGGGGATTTGGGTGAACAATTAACAACTAAAAATAACCGAGAGTAAACAAGCAGAGAGGGTTTCTTGGGATTGTGAAAAATGGAATGCCAATTTCTCTAAATGGGTGATTATTATTTACTAAAAGTCGTTGAACTTTAGTGGGTAGGCTAGGCTTTAGGTTCAAAAACTATTTCTCAATCAACTATCATGAATTAAGGGAATTCTTGCAAACCTCGACAAGCACAACACATAAAAACAACTCAATACCTTAATCAGTCTACTTTTTCAAGCTAGAATAGTAGAATTGCTTTTAGACCCACTTTCTCAAGCTAAATCTATAATAAAACAATCACTACAATCATCAACTAATAGTTTTAACTCTAAAACTCCTTTCACAAGCAAGATTAGGGAACTGAACTAGAGTTCTATTTGCAAATATAATTCATCAATTAAAACTCACCCTATTAATTGAACCCACTTCAAATCAACAATAAAATCAATAAATACTAACATCCATAAGCTAATTGAAACATTCAACTACACAATCACACCCCCAAGAATGGTGGTCTTAGCTAAACATAATAAAGAATGGGAAATTGTTACCAACTATGTTTACCATCAGGTTGGGCACCAATCCACAAGTCTCCAAATGCTCAAATTGAAGCTAAAAATCAAACAAACCCTAAATCTCTACTCAAAAAGTGTAAGAACAATGTTTAGAATATTTAGTATCAAAAACCCAGAATTGGACAATGTGGGAACTCTTTTCTTCTTTTGAAAATTACATTAATACGTTCCCAAAATTTCAGCATCGGAGTCACTCAGTGAAGTAAGTTGGGCTTCGCTGACCTAGTCGGTGACACACCGAGTGTTCCTTTCCATCACCTTCTTGGCTTGGTCCTTTACTATTTTTTTACTGTGACTTTAGGTGATCGAGATGGATATCCTTGATCCCTTCGGTCGTATGTTGAACCATCAATGTTCTCGTCAAGTTGGTTTTGTCCATGGGCTGGTCTGCTGAAACTTTAGGTGAGCTGAAGGTCCACTTGGCGAGTCGCCGAGTGTCTTTGGCGAGTACCATCTTTGATTTCTTTTAACCTTTCTCAGCTTTTTTGCACGTTTTTGCCTCGTAATGCCCTTACTTGCTCTTTTGCCTTCATTGCTGCAAATTAATATTTTATCATCAGTTAGAGCTTAAATAGGCAGTAAGGACACTAAATCTTTGAATATTTAGCCCTAAATGAGTCGAAATCCCTGACTCATCAACAACTCAAACTTAAACTTTTGTTTATCCTCAAGTAAAACACAAGATCAATCAGTTCAACAGAGATATTTGCAAATAGTGTTACTTGAGACTCAACATGAATGCACATGAGGTTCAACTTACCCATGCAATATTCAATTGTGCACTACAAGTTTCAAACTGTGACTAGTCATCATCAAATAGAGGTCAAGCTCACAATGCTTGCTTCAAATGCAATTTCAAGCTCAACAAAAGTATTTGAATGCCCTCATATCAAGAATGAGTCCATGCCCACACAAAGCTCATCAAAATTTAAGAATTAAGGAATCAAAATCAAATCTCACACTCTCAAATATAAACACATGCATGATTCTACCCATAGGCTTGCCCGTATTTTCCAATCAACATGGCATTCAGCTTAATCAAGATAACTAAGGTCTTTCAAGGCTTGTAACGGGGCTAAGGGTAAATGTGTGATCATTTTGGCTTACTGACTTCTACCTTCATGAAGCATGGATTTTATTTCACTTCTTCTTCTTTTCTCTCACTCTTTTTTATTTTCACAATCCACCCCAAGTTAATTTAAGCATGACTCATTGGACACCCCTTTTCTTTTATCCATGCACAAGTTTCATTGCAACATTCTTTTTCAATCTTTTTTTTTTTTTTTGCTTTTATGCTTTCTTTTTTTATAGACGAATTCCGTCTTTTTCAACACAATCCTCAAGGGTAAATTTTTCACAAACTTCTTAACTTTCCTTATTTTTCACCACACCCCCAACTTAGGCTTTTGACCTAAGTTAGCTTATTCAAATGGACCAATGCTTCATGAAGGTTTTATTTGGGGAAGAAAGAAGTCAAATGTGTCCATGCTTCATCCAAAGAAAAGGTTAGGCCCAAATGGTGCCAAGCTAGGTTCACACTCTCACAAGGTGGTCACAAAAAGGTATAATAGCAATTTGGTTCACTATCTAAAATTTGTGCCTAAGATCATCTCTTTCATTCGCCTACATTAGTTAGTTGGACCAACGGGGCAAGTTCTAGGTATCACCACATGAGACATTCAATGATTTCACGTATCAGGAAACATCATCCAACACTAAGTGTCAATGATCGTAAAGTAGTAACATAACCCAACTATGTGAGTTGGGGTCGAGTCCCAAGGGAGTGGTTTGTAATTGAGAATCAATAGGCAAGTAAGAATATGCTCAAGTCAATAATAGCTAAAAACATTTACGAATAAAAGCATGGTTCAAGTTAAGGGCGACACAAGTGTCAAATATCAGGGGGATTTGTTTTCAACTACCAGCTACAACAACAAATAATACGAAAATAACAAATATAGAGATGGGTTCTTTGGATATGATTGGATTATCGGCTAAGGTAGACAATCGGGTAGTTGCAATTAATAGTCAATAGTTGTAAATCAGTGAATAAGCTAGGCTTTAATGGGGGTAAACTTTCTGTCGAACAATTTACCCCGAATCGAATTGGTTTCTCTTGAACACCAATAAGCAGCAATTAAGAATAGCCTTCGCCTTCGTCCATTCACTCTCTCGAGCTAAATGTGCGGAAAAGGGTTTAGGTTTCACTCTCTCGAGTTGAACCCATAAAACCCAATACCCACGGACCACTGATTCAAAAATTTTGGTTTTAACACCTCTCTCGAGCAAGCCAAAAACACGAAGTTAGGATGGTATTTGCAACTACAACCCATTAATTTCAACCACAATTACTGAACGAAATCACTTTTAAACAACATTTACACTATTAATTAACAATTCCCAGTAGCTAAATCAACCCATAATTACATAATCACACCCCAATAATTGGGGTTTTAACCTGACATCATAAAAAGGTAAAAATCGTTATCAAGTTGTGTTTCCATCAACTGGGTAGGATTGATATAGTCTTTACAACGGTCTAAGATGAAGAATCTTCAACACCCTCTTCTAATTTCTTAGAAATGGAAATCTTCAAATCTTCAAAGCTAAGGAGAAAATGTCTCTAAAACTCAGTTCTAAGCTCTCTAACTTGAAAACTGAATAAAATGAAAATTATTGAATGTTAGATACTAAACTAAGAATTTAAAAATGTATCTATAGTCGCCCAAAAATGTGCTGCAAAGTACCATTCAGTGCAATAAGTCGATATCACCGATCCACTCGGTGATCCACGCTTTGGTCAATTTGATTGCCTTTTTGCTTTGGCCTTGTGCATCTTCAAGTTCTGAAACTTTAGGCGATATGGCACTGTATCGCGGAACCATTCGGAGACTCGCCGACTTGATTTTCTCCTTTAGGGCTTGGCACACTGGAACATTAGGCGAGACATCAGCCATTTGGCGATTCGTACAATGCATTAGGCAATCCTCAGGCCTTTTTTTCTTCGTCCTTTCAGCTGCCTTGTTCCTTTTTGCTCAATAGTGTCCATGCTTTGTTCCTCTATCAAAATACCTGAATTCAAGGATATTCATCAATTATTGGCACAAAAAATTGCATTTGAAGACACCAAATCTCTTAAAAAGAAGCCCTAAATGAGTCCAAATCGTGGACTCATCAACACCCCCAACCTAAACTTTTTCTTGTCCTCAAATAAAACTCAAGTTCAGTAGTTCAAAAAGGATGTCTCAAACCGTACTACACAAGACTAAATCATGAATGCACACAAAAAGACTCAACTTACTCATGCAAGGATCAATTGTGCACTCAAACATTCAAGTTGTGAGTCACCATTATCAAAGAATCTCAAGCTTACACTACTTTCTTTAATCAAGCTTAACAAAGGTACTCAAATGCTCTCACACAAAGAATGATTCCATAATCACACACAACGGTCTATAATTTAAAGCTCCGGAATCAAATGCAACGTTCACACACACAAAAATGAACACAATGCATTATTTCACCCATAGGTTTGCCCGTATTTTCCAAGGGGACCTTCTTACACTTCTTGATTTACCTTCTCTTTTCACCACACCCCCAACTTAGGCTTTTGGCCTAAGTTGGCTATTCACACAAACCACAAATCATGAGGATTATGGGTAATGGGTCAAGAAAGGTCACATTTTTTTCAAGTTTCTTCCAAGAAAAGGTTAAGGCTCAAAGGGTGTTCAAACGGGGTTCACACACTCACAAGGTAGGCCACAAAAGAGGTATAATGTCAAATTATTTCACACTCTTCAAAGTTGCCTAAGATCATACCAAGAGATTGCATCACTTAGTCAACCGGAGCAACGGGGCAAATTCTAGGTGTCATCATACATGGTTCACGGTAAGCTCATCACACAAGGCACTGACACCAATGTCAAACAAGAATCCACACTTTCGCTAGTGTGCAATGCTCATCACAAGAGACTCAATTCAATACCTGGCTAGTCACAATGAGATGCAAAGAGTTCACATATTGTCCATGCAACTTCATTTGGCCTCATCGTAGCCACACATTCATTTTTGTTTGATTATGAACACTATTCAAGTCATCGACATTGATCAAGCCCGATACTCAAATTTGCAAGAGCACAGCCACATTCTAACATAAACAAGAGGTGGCACAATTTTTTTCGGAAGGGCCCAAAAATCATTTACAATTAAAAACAAGGAGCCACAAGCTCAATCATCCACAAAAACAGTGTAACACACAATTATAGCTCAAAATCCAAATATATACTCAAAACAAGAGAGTCACAAAAGGTCACAAAAGGTGGGCCTTACCCCACGACAAATAAAAATCATTTGTCCTCAAATGCAATCAAAATAATCCAAAAGTCAAAATAAAGTAAGACAGAGAGGGAGGTAAAGAAAAGATTCTATCTGTTCAGTCACTCCATATCTGAGCATCAGTGCCCGGTGCATCAATCTGGACTTGGGCATCAGTGCCTGAAGTAGTGCTCTAGTCTCGGGCCTCAGTACCCGGAGTCACCTCAGAAGGAACAGTAGTTGCACAAGGATCAGCCTAGGGTGTATCCGCCAAAGAAACTTGCATAGCTGCATCTACCATGGCCTCCTCGATCTCATTAAGGACCTCATATGAAGCTTCCTCAGCCACCTCAAACATCTCCTCATTCATCTCCACCTCAGACTCGGGATCAACTGCCTCCTCCACTCTAATCTCATCTCTGATGGTAGCCGGAGGCATATCTGGTACATTTGCGATCTCCACCATCCTGAAAATCATGGACATGTCGGTGGACTTTAGCTGATCCACATCGATCCTCAATACAGCAATAGCGGCCCTTAAAGCTGTCATCTCATCAATGGCCCCTTGACCACGCTCACACACCGTTATCCTAGCCTCAATGGCATCAATGATAGCACTCAATTGTATCACAGCATCAGCCAGGGCAGTCTGAATCATACTCAGAATGGAGACCTCGAGTTTGGAAGCCCGACGATCGGCATATTAGGCAAGCTTCCCCGTCCGGAGTAATGAAGCCTGGGTGAGCGAGGTCTGGGAAACAGTAGCAGTAGCAAGTCTAGTAGGTAGTGCAACAATAAAAGAACCTGGAGTATCAGAAGGTATAGCACAAGAAGTACCTGAAGGCCCAGAGGCCAGAGTAGGCAAAGATGCCTCTACAGGTAGTGAATCTGTGTCTACAACCGTGGAAAATTCCACTGGGGATGCCTTTATTTTCTTCTCTGCCTCATCCTTCAAATATTATGCCTCGATCCTCCAGATAACAGTAGAGGATATGGGAATCACTTCCACATCCTTCTTTGCATCTCTAGGGACCCGAGCCCGTCTGCACAGGGCGTTGCTTGGCCCTCATGACCATCTCATATGCTATAATCATCCCCAGATTTAACCTCGTTTCATCAAGGATGCAGCCTAGACAGGCTGCCTTGGCAAGGCGGAGAATAGACTCATTTTGGGAGGGCATGATCGTGCTGCTGATGAAGCCAAACCAGAACCTTGCAGCAATATTAAGATCCTTCTTTTAAATCAGCGCTCCAATCTCCAGCCACTTGGAAGTACAGTCTTATATGATCAGGGCCAACCATTTCTTCATGTTGTCCTGAGTCTTTGTCTTAATCAGATGTTGGCACTCATCTTCAAGTCTCGTAGTGCACTCTAGGACATCATTAATGGCAGAAAAATCGTACTGCACCCTCTTCCCCCGGACAACTACATAGTCAACCGGTTTAAATGATGTTGTCTGCTTCTTCCTTTGTGGTATTAAGGCATTGTACGCACTATAGAACTCCCTAACCCAGCTTGGAATATACGGGCCATGGGGCAATGTAAAAAGCTAGAACTTATGAGACTTCAAATAGCTCATAATATTAGGGTACCTATCAATCACCCCATATGTGGAGAGACATTTCTCTTCAATGATTGTCCGCAGCCCCTCAATCTTTAATTTGTTCATAGACTTGGGAGGAAGACCCTGTATAGGAGGTGCTAGGACTACATCCTGCTCTGGAGCTGGTGCAGGAGAAGTGGTGGCCTGAGGAATCCTGATCCTAGATGGATCATTCATCATTTTGGATCGTAGCTCTGCCCTTTGTGATTCTAATAACTCATTATCATCTGAAGCTACAGTCTGAAGCTCATGGGGCTCACCCTCATTCTCAGAAATAGTGAGGTGGGTGGCATCTATGCCTTCAATAGCGTAGCTAGCCTTCAGTGACGCTGGTGCTTTACCTTTGCCTTTTCACTGCCCACCAGTCATGGGAAGTTTGGTGGCCCTGGCCCTGGATGCGGCTGCATCCTTATTTAGTGTTATCCCCTCCTTAGCCTTCTTTCAGGGTGGCATGTTTCTACTTGCAACATTTTTTCTAGCCATGTCTGCAAAACATCAGGAAAAAGTTAGAAACATTTCAATGAAAACCACAGAACAGTAATTGCACACAGACTCGCCGAATAGGTCGGCGAGTCACCGAATAGCTCGGCGAGTCACCGAATCACTTTGGCGAGCTAGATCGGTCTCGCCGAAAGGATTGGCTCAAAATTATTAGAAAAATTTGATAATTCAGTGATGGGGAGGCCTTTCAGCAACTCGCCGACATCATTTGACGAGCAAGGATTAGCCTGCCGAAAGTTACTGTGTAATTTAAGCTATAGGGGTGTAGACAAAGGGCGAATAAGAGGACTTTCGGTGAGTCACCGAGTGCCATAGGTGAACTTCTCGAATTCAACCTCGCAACCCCCTAGACCAAAATCAAAGCATGCACTAGTCATTTTAATGCAAGACCCATTACACCCATTACCCCGGAATACTAAGACTTTTCCCAATTTTGCCAAATTTATCCATTTGACATCTTTTGCCCTTAAGAATGACGTCACCCGCTCTATCATTTGGAAAATTACGTCATTTGGCATAACTACGGGTTACTTAGACTTCACCTGACTAGACCCAACAACATGCAAGCACAACGCCACAAAATTTTGCCAATTTTAAGGCACAAAACTACGGGATTTCAATAATGAAAACATTACGGGAAAGATTATCAAATTAAAACAAGCATTCAAACAAATTAATACTATCAGAGAGGCCCAACACACGACAACAAGATAAGATCATTGCAAATGAGTACAAAATTCTAAAAATAGACTCGGGGTTCAGAAAACCAACATTTGATGTCGATCAAATACAGACTGAAATTCTAGGCGGCAAAGTAATCCCAGTCCAAGCACAAATCAATGACTAAAATACTATAAAATGAAAAAATATTAAAACGAAAGTCAGGGTGTGAGTTTGTGAAGTTCGAAAGTGAGAGAAAGTGAAAGAGTTGGAAGTTTAAACCTTTGGCCTTTTAAAAACCGTCCAGTTCTCACCCATTCGACAACATTAGTCGTGCTCGCCGACCCACTCGGCTACACGCCGAGTGGTCACTTACCTCACCAAGTTTTATAGCAACCTCAATTGATGTGGAGGTCCAAACGGTGGTTTAGATCGCGATCACCGACCTGGTCGGCGACTCGCCAATAATTTCTTGGGCTCTCCAAGTTTTACAGACTCCAATATAAAATTATGTTGAGTCCAACGACGGTCTGGGTCGAGGTCACCGACCTCTTCGGTGATCCACCAACTTGACCTTTGGCTCGCCAACTTGCACTTTTCACACACTTAAAAGGAAAGAAAATAAAACTTGGGTTCCCTCCCAAGCAGCGCCTTAGTTAACGTCGTGGTGCGATGCAAGTCCACCTTCAAACCTCATTCTTCGGGCTGGCCATAGTGTCACTAGGCAACCCCCCTTACTATCTCAGGTTTAGATGAGATGAGATATGACCAGCATAGGTCTCCATCTGCTTAATTGACATTGAATGGGAGGTGACAGTCTAGCTAAGGGTCGACACGTCTGCTTAATCCTTTGGATTTTGGCGCTCATGGGGAGGCACATACCTATCCTTCTCCCCATCCTTCCAATTTGGCTTACGGTCCCTCCATTCTCTATCACGATCCTTCCAACCTACATCCCTATTCTAACCTTGGTTACCACCTTGCCTCAGGTAGTTTGAATGATAACCGCCATTTTGGTTCACTAGGAAATTCACCTCTTCATTATACAAGGCCTCAAACTTGAACTCATCCGGATTAGCACACCCGACATTCACGGCATTGATACTTCGAGAACCATCTCCCATGACATTTTTAGACAAAATGTCAAGTTGAGTCAAGATCTTGGCCATGTTCTGGTCCCTCTCTTAGTCTTTCTCCATCTGCTCTTTGGTTAGTTTAAACGTGATAGGGGAGACTTGGTCTTAACGGGTATACCACGCCCTGTTAATAGTAGTCATGCCATCTAAGAGTTGAGCCGCTATCATGTAGGGTTGCTGCATCACACCTCCAAAAGAAAGTTGGTCAGCTACACCCTTATTTACCGAGTCAAGACTCCGGTAAAAATACTGCAGCAATATGTTATCAGGCAAGCCATGGGTTGGGCATTGAACCACCAATTTTTTGAATCGCAGCCAAGTTTCATGAATCGGCTCGCCTTCTATATGCTTAAAGCTCTAAATGTTGTCCCAAAGAGTCATCATCTTCGAGGGAGGGAAAATCTCACTTGAAATACGGTAACCAACTCCTCCCACGAAGTGATTGATTTACGTGGCAATTCAGCCAGCCACTTGCACGCCTCTCCCATCAAAGAGAACGGGAACAACCTCAACCGGACTGACTCTTGGGAAATGTCCTTGAAGGAGAACGGTCCGCATAAATCCACGAAATTTATACTATGCTCATCCAGATCCTAATTAGCCAAACCACTGAAAAGCCCCTTTAGTTGAAAGAGTTGCAACATAGTACTCGTGATATGGAACACCTCATTCCCTTCGGTCGGAGGCAGGCGAATGGCACCAATACCACCCGCCATTAGCATTAGGCTCGTTGACATCGTTGAGGCTTCCAATGTTATCTTGATGGCCTACTTGGCTTCCATTGCTGCCGTTCACACTCATACTTCCTATTTCAACACACAAACAAGCAAAACAAAACTAAAATTAAGTAACTATCACTATAAATAACACGAACAAAATCTAACTTAACTAAGAGTTCTCAAGGAACACCATTCCCCGGCAGCGGCTCCACTATGATTTCACATATCAGGACACTTTATCCAGTACTAAGTGCCAATGATCGTAAAGTAGTAATATAACCCAACTAAGTGAGTTCAGATGAAGTCCCGAAGGAGTGGTTTGTAATTGAGAATCAATAGGAAAGTAAGAATATGTTGAAGTCAATCATAGCTAAAAACATTTACGAATAAAAGCATGCTTCAAGTTAGGGGTAATACAAGTGTCAAATATCAGGGGGAATTATTTTCAACTATCAGCTACAACAACAAATAATACGAATATAACAAGTATAGAGACGGGTTCTTGGGATGTGATTGGATTATGGGCTAAGGTAGACAATCGGGTAATTGCAATTAATAGTAAATAGCTGTAAATCAGTGAATAACCTAGACTTTAATGGGGTAAACTTTTTCTCGAACAATTTACCCTAAATTGAATTGGTTTCTCTCGAACATCAATAAGCAGCAATTAAGAACAGCCTTCGTTTTAGTCCATTCACTCTCTCGAGTGGAACCCATAACAACTCAATACCCACAGACCATCGATTCAGAAAATTGGTTTTAAAACCTCTCTCTCGAGCAAGCCAAAAACATGAAGTTAGGATTGTATTTGCAACTACAACCCATTAATTTCAACCTTAATTGCTGAACGAAATCACTTTTAAACAGCATTTACACTATCAATTAACAATACCCAGCAGCTAAATCAACCCATAATCACATAATCATACCCCAAGAATTGGGATGTTAGCTAGACATCATAAAAAGGTAAAAATCGTTACCAAATTGTGTTTCTATCAACTGGGTAGGATTGATATAGTCTTTAGAAAGGTCTAAGATGAAGAATTTCCAAAACCCACTTCCAATTTCTTAGAAATGGAAATCTTCAAATCTTCAAAACTAAGAAGAATTTTTTTCTAAAACTCAGTTCTAAGATCTCTAACTTGAAAACTGAATAAAATGAAAACTATTGAATGTTAGATACTAAACTAAAAATTTTAAAACATATTTATAGTCCCTCAAAAATGTGCTGCGAAGGACCATTCAGCGCAATAAGTCAGGATCACCGATCCACTCAGTGATCCGCCCTTCGGTCAATTCCATCGCCTTTTTTCTTTGGCCTTCCGCATCTTAAGTTTTGAAACTTTAGGCGATACGGCACTGTATTGCGAAACCGTTCGGCGACTCATCACCGACTTGATTTTCTCCTTCAAGGCTTGGCACACTGGAACATTAGGCTAGACATCAGCAATTCGTCAATTCGCCCAATGGATTAGGCGTTCCTCAAGCCTTCTTTTCTTTGCCCTTTCTGCTACCTTGTTCATTTTTGCTCAATAGTGTTCATGCTTTGTTCCTCAATCCAAATACCTAAAATTCAAGGATTTACATCAAATATTGGCACAAAATATTGCATTTGAGGACACTAAATCTATTAAAAAGAAGCCCTAAATGAGTCCAAATCATGGACTCATCATTCAATACAATGATCAATCAAGACTCTACAAATTTAGCTCGTGTGCAACGATCATCACAATACTCATATCAACAATAGGCTAGTCACAATGAGAAACTAGGAGTTCACACATGACTTATGAAACTCAAATTTGCATCATTGGATTTGCACAAACATATTGTTCAATCAGGACAACTATTCAAGTCATCGGTATTGATCGCAACCGATACTCCAATATGCAAGAGAACAAGTACACATTTACAAAAATCAAAAGGTGAATTTTAATTTGGATAAAAAGCCAACATTTACATTAAAAACCAAAAACCATCTATCACAAACATAAGCATCTAAAACACGATAAAAATGCAACCCAAGGGGGTAGGTATAAAGATACCTCACCCCGCCAAATAAAACCTAACATTGTCCTCAATGCAAAATAAAATAATGTCTCAAAAGTAAAAGAAGAAGAGAGTCAAGATCCCCATGTCTCATCACATCTCAATCCAGCAACATCGGCTTTCATGGTAGTAACCTCAGCGGACTGGCGACCTCGCTACTCACATGCCTCAATTCACTCCATGAGGGCGACCAAGGCTAGGCCATGTGCGTTGATCAACTCCTGATGCTCCCATAACTTAGCTCAGATAAGAGCTAGGGAAGCAACAATAGCCCTCTCAATAAGTCTGAGGACAACTGCTTCGACCCGGTAAGCACGTTATATCAGCAGATTGGGCTAGATGGCCCATCTTGTAGAGCATCGCATGTGTCAATGGTGGGCGGGAAGAAGCATTGATTAATAACGTTTCAAAGACATTTTATCCAATATTAAGTGTCAATGATCGTTAGTTAGTAATATAATCCAACTAAATCAGTTGGGTTGAATCCCACAAGGAGTGGTACGTGTTTGAGAATCAAGAGCAAAGTACGAATATGTTCAAGTCAATCATAGGAATAGATATTTACGAATAAAAGAATAATTCAAATTAGATGGTAACATGAATGTCAAATAATAGGGGGGTTTTGGTTGTAATTATCAGCTATAACAACAGCAAATAACACGATTTAACAAATAATGAGACGGGTTCTTGGGATGTTATTGGATTATAGGCTAAGGTAGACAAATGGGTAATTGAAATTGTTAGTAAATAGTTGTAAATCAGTGAATAAGATAGACTTTAGTAGGGATAAATTTTCTCTCAAACAATTTACCCGAATCAAGTTGGTTTCTCTCGAACACCAACAAGCAGCAATTGAGAACAGCCTACGCTTTAGTCCATTCACTCTCTCGAGCTGAATGTGTGGACACCGATTTAGGATTCACTCTCTAGAGCTGAACCCATGACAACCCAATACCCACAGACCATCAATTCAGTAATCTTGGTTTTAAAACCTCTCTCTCGAGCAATCCAAAAATAAGAAGGTAGAGTTGCATTTGCAACTACAACCCTTTAAATTAAACCACAATTACTGATTGAAATCACTTTCAAACAACTTTTAAAATATCAATTAGCAGTACCCATAAGCTAAATCACACCCCAAGAATTGGGGTTTTAGCAAGACATCATAAAAAGATAGAAATCGTTACCAAATTGTGTTTCCATCAATTGGGTATTATTAATTTCGTCTTTACAAAGGTCCAAGTTGAAGAATCTCAAAGACCCACTTCCAATTTCTCAAAAATGGAAAACTTCAATTCTTCATAGCTAAGGAGAATATTGTCTCAATACTCTCAGTTTAAACCCAAAAATTACTCTAATGAATGTTTAGAATAAAATTTTGATAATAAATATAATGTTTGAAAATGTATTTATAGTCGACAAAAATATGTTGCGAAAGGCCATTCGGTGCAACAAGTTGGGATCGCCGATCAACTCGACGGTCTGCTCTTTGGTCAGTTCCATTGCCTTTTTGCTTTGGCCTTTAGCATCCTCAAATTCTGTAACTTTGGACGATCCAACACTGCATCGCGGAACCGTTCGGCGACTCGCCGACTGCTCATTTCTCTCGCCGACTTGATTTTCTCCTTCAGGGTTTGGCACACTGGAACTTTAGGCAAGGTAATAGCGACTCAGTGATTCGCCTAATGGATTAGATGATCAACATGCCTTCGTTTCTTTGTTCTTTCAGCTGCCTTGTTCCTTTTTGCTCGTTAGTGTGAATGCTTTGTTCCTCAATCCAAATACCTGGAATACAAGGATTTTACATCAGTTATTGGCACAAAATAAGCATTTGAGGACACTAAATCTATCCAGATAAAGCCCTAAATGAATCCAAATCGTGGACTCATCAACACCCCCTAACTTAAACTTTTGCTTGTACACAAGTAAAACTCAAGTTCAGCAACTCAATAAGGATGTGTCAAATAGTGCTACACAAGACTTAATCATGAATGCACACAAAAAGATTCAATCTACTCATGCAAGGATCAATTGTGCACTCAAAGATCCAAGTTGTGACTCACCATTATCAAACATTCTCAAGTTCACAATACTTGCTTCAAATGCAAGTTCAAGCTCCACAAAGGTACTCAAATTCCCTCACACAAAGAATGATTACATATTCACACACAATGGTTCAACAATTTATAGATCCGCAATCATAATCAACACCCACACTCAAAAAGATAAACACAATGCATAACTTCACCCATAGGTTTTCCCCTATTTTCCAATCAACAATTGTTTCAGCTCACTCAAGATCAAAAAGTTCTGTTCACGGCTTGTAACGGGGCTGAGTGCAAAGGTGTAGTCATTTAGGCTCAATGGTTCTAATCCTCATGAAATGTGGTATGAACAACACTTTATTTTCCTTTTTTTTTAATCATTCTCATTCATGCTCAAAAGTCACCCCATTATTCATCTTCCATATACTGTTCGACACCCCATTTTGTTTTTGCATTTTCACAACTTTATTCCACAACTTTTTCACTCTTTTTCTTTTTCATTCTTCTCTTCTTTTTCTTTTCATTCTTCTCTTCTTTTTCTCTTTTTTTAGTATGGAGGGGTTCCATCTTTCTCAAAACCATAGGTCAAAGGGGACTTCTTTGCATTTCTTGATTTACCTTCTCTTTTCACCACAACCCCAACTTAGGATTTAGCCTAAGTTGGCTATTCAAGCAAACCACAAATCATGAGGATTATGGGTAATGAATAAAGAAAGGTCACAGTTTCATCAAGTTTCTTCCAAAGAAAGGGTTAAGGCTCAAAAGATGTTCAAACGAAGTTCACACACTCACAAGGTAGGCCACAAAAGAGGTATAATGTCAAATTATTTCACACTCTTCAAAGTTACCTAAGATCATCTCAAGAGCTTTCATCAGTTAGTAAACCGGACCAACGGGGAAAATTCTAGGTGTCATCACACATGGTTCACGGTAAGCTCATCACACACGGCATTGACACCAATGTCAATCATGACTCCACACTTTCGCTAGTGTGCAATATTCATTACAAGATACTCAATTTGATAATTGGCTAGTCACAACGAGATGCAAAAAGCTCACATATTTCCAATGCAACATCATATGGCCTCATCGTAGCCACACATTCATTTTTGTTCGATTATGAGCACTATTCAAGTCACCGGTATTGATCAAGACCGATACTAAAATTTGCAAGAGAACAACCACATTCAAACAAAAACAAGAGGTGGAACACAAAAATTTTTAGAAGGGTCCAAAATTCATTTACAATTAAAACAAGCAGCCACAAGCACAATCATCCACAAAATACAGTGCTAAATATATTTTATAGCTCAAAAACCAAAATATATAAACAGAAATATAATCACACAAGGTGGGCATCACCCCATCACAAACAAAAGTTATTTGTCCTCAAATGCAAGCAGAATATCAAAAAGTCAAACAAAAATAAGACAGAGAGAGGTAAAATGGGATCCTATCTAAAAAGTCGCTCCATGTGTCGGGGCATCAGTACCCAGTGCATCACTCTAAACTTAGGCATCCGTGCCCGGAATCACCTCAGGAGTAATTCCAGCTCCACTAGGGTCAACCAAGGGCTTATCTGCCAGAGAAGCCTGCACAGCTGCATCTACCATTGCCTCCTCAATCTCCGTAAGGCCCTCGTAAGAAGCCTCCTCAGCAACCCCAAGCATCTCATCATTTGTCTCTTCCTCAGACTCGGGATCAGCTGCCTCCTCAACTCTAGCATTATCTCAGGTGGTAGCCGGAGGCATATCTTGCTCGACTAGAATATCTGGGATCTCCACCCTATCGAAAATCATGGACATGTTGGTGGACTTTAGTTGATCCACATCTCTCCTCAATGCAGCAATGGCAGCCTTTAGTGCTGTCACCTCTTCGGTGGCCCCTTGGTCACGCTCATACACCCTATACTAGCCGCAAGGGCATCAATGGTAGCGCTCAAAGGTGCCACAGCATCAACAAGGGTTGTCTGAATCATGGCCGGAATGGAGGCCTCAAGCCTGGCAGCACGACAATAGACAAAATGGGCTAGCTGCCCCATGCGAAGTAGTGCAGCCTGAGTGAGAGGGGGCGGGGAAATAGCATCAGCGGTAGCTCTAAGGGGCAATGTAGCAGCAGAGGAACTAGGGGTGTCAGAAGGAACAACACTGGATGTACCTGAAGCCTAGAGGCCGGAGTAGGCAAAGGTGCCTCTACAGGTAATGCGTCTGTATCTACAACCGGGGAAGAGTCCACCGGGGCAGCCTTCTTCTTTTTCTTCTCCGCTTCATCTTTCAAATACTCCGTCTCGATTCTCCAGATATTAGTAGAGGATGTGGGAATCACTTCCACTTTCTTCTTTGAATCTCTGGGAACCCAGGCCCATCTGCACAGCTTGGTGATCAACACCGAGAAGGGAAGGGATGTCTGGCGCTGCTTGGCCTACATGAGTATCTCCGATGCAATGATCATCCCCAAGTTCAGCCTTGTCCCCACAATGAGGCAGCCTAGGTAGGCTTCTTTCGCATGGCAAAAAATACACATATTTTGGGAGGGCATGATCATGTTGCTGATGAAACCAAACCAATACCTCGCTGCCACATTGAGGTCCTTCTTTTCAATAGCTGCCCTAATCTGAAGCCACTTGGGAGTGCCGTCTGATATCAACGGACCAACCACTTCTTCATGCTCTCCAGCGTCTTTGTCATGATCTTGTATTAACAGTCATCCTCAAGTCTCGTAGTGCATTCTAGGACAGCATTGATGGCAGCAAAATCACACTGCACCCTCTTCCCCCTGACAACCGCGTAGTCAAGTGGCTTGAATTTAGCTGTCAGCTTCTTCCCTTGTGGTATCAATGCAATGTAAGCATTGTAGAACTCTCTGACCCAGCTTGGAATGTACAGGCCACGGGGCTTGGTGAATATCTGGAATTTATGTGACCTCAGGCAGCTCATAATCTCTGGGTATCTGTCAATGACCCCATTAGTAAACAAATGCTTCTACTCGATAATTGTCCGCAGTCCCTCAGTCTTTAGTCTATTCATAGACTTGGGAGGAGGACCTTGTACTGGTGGTGCTAAGACCACGGCCTCTGCTAGAGCTGGAGGAGGAGTTGCCTGAGGGGTCCTGATCCTAGATGGATCATTAGGATTCTTGGAACGCAGCTCTGCCCTCTGTGTTGCTAGTGACTCATCCTCCCCAGGCTCAGAAGTGGCAATCTGATGCTCCTGGTTCTCACCCTCACTCTCAGAAGTGGTGAGGTGAGCAGTGTCGATACCGTCACTTTCGGAGCTGGCCTCCGGTGACGCAGGTGCCTTCCTTTTTTCCTTTCCTTTCCCACAAATTGTGGGAAGTTTAGTGGCCTTGGCCTAAGATGCAATTGCATCCTCATTGATTTTAATCCTTTTGGCCTTCTTGCGGGGCGGCATGTCCCTACCACCAACCTTTGGTCTAGCCATGTCTGCAAAATCATCAAAAAGAGTGAGAAGCAATTCAAGCAAAAGAAGAGAAAAAAAGCTGCAAACAAACTCGCCGAACTAGTCAGTGAGTCACCGAATCTCTTTGATGACCTAGATCGGGCTCGCCGAGAGGATTGGCTCAAAAATCTCAGAAAATTTGGCATGTCGATGATGGGAAGGGCCTTTCGGTGAATCGCCGACACTTCGACGAGCAAGGATTAGCTTGCCGAAAGTTACAATGCATTT
This sequence comes from Solanum gracilifrons, assembly GCA_029582605.1. Taxonomy (NCBI): domain Eukaryota; kingdom Viridiplantae; phylum Streptophyta; class Magnoliopsida; order Solanales; family Solanaceae; genus Solanum; species Solanum gracilifrons. The sequence continues at coordinate 127,197 of JAJOOH010000994.1, forward strand.
TAGGATTCGGGGGCGCAGACAAAGACGATCAAGGAAGACATTCGGCGAGTTGCCGAGTGCACTCAGCAAACTCAGGCTTCTCACCGAAAGTTACAGAACCTTTTTCAAGATAAAGCATTAAATTAAAGAAAATAAGGAGAACTTCGGCTAACCACCGAGTGATTCGGCGTGCTCGACCCAGCTCGCCAAACGACCCAATGTGCCTACTTTCAACCCAACTTCCAAATTTCAACCCCGCATCCCCCGGAAAAAAAATCAAAGCATGCACTATTACAATTAATCTAAGACCCATTACACCCATGCCCTCGGGATACTCAGACTTTTCCAGGTTAGGATAAATTTTGCCATTTGATGACTTTTGCCCTTAAGAATGACATCAACCGCTCTATATTGGGAAAAAGACGTCATTTAGCACAAATGTGAGTTACTTAGACTTCACCCGACTAGACGAAACAACATACACGCACAACCCCACAATTTTAATGAATTTTAAAGCAGACAATTTCGGGAATTAAGAATTAAAGGCATGATATTCAAATTAAAACAAGCACACACATCTACAATTACCATCAGAGAGGCCCAACACACATCACTAAGATAAAAATCATTTGCAAAAGAGTCAAAATTTCTAAAAATGAATTCGGGGTTCCGAAAACCAACCTTTGATGTTGAATAAATACTTTGAAATGCGAGGCGACGAAGTAATCCAACTACGAACACAAATCCGACGACTAAAATATGATCAAAATGTGGGGAAATATAGAAAATATAGTGCAGTTGTGTGTTTGGGAAGTTCAAAAGTGAGGGATAGTGAAAGAGTTTGAAACTTTAAACCTTTCGCCTTTAAAAACCATCCAGTTATCGCCCATTCAGTGACATAAGTGTTGCTCGCCAACCCACTCAGCAACACGCCGAGTGGGCACTTACCTCGTCGAGTTTTACAGGACCTCCAGTTAATGTGAGGGTCCAAACAGCGGACTATGTCGTGATCGACGACCTGGTCGGTGAATCGCCAATCAGCTCCTGGGCTCACCAAGTTTTACAGACTCCAATTTAAAAATGTCTTGAGTCCAACGGTGGTCCAAGTCGGGCTCGCTGACCTCTTCGGCGAGTCACCGACTAGACTTTTAGCTCACGAACCTGCACTTTTCAAACACCTTCCACACTTTGACCTGTAAAATCAACACACGATTATTTCTAAAACAAAAAAAAAAGCGATAAAACCTTGGGTTGCCTCCCAAGAAGCGCCTTACTTAACATCGTTGTATGACGCAAGTCCCCACTTAGATTCCATTAGTGGGGTTTGCGTCATTTTCATAAGGTAACCCCTCTTCTAGCTCTGGGTAGAGACAAGACAACACTTGGTCTATTTGGGACTCTAGTAGCTGAATGAACATGGAATAAGAGGTTGTCATCTGATTTAGCATCAATACATTCTCTATTATCTCCTCCAATACTCTGTCATGCTCTTTGACTTTGTGTAAAATGAGTAAGAAGACCTCTTCAATTTTCCCACCCTCTTACTTCTTCATCCCACTGAGAGGTGGGATGTATCTGTCCTTCCTTTTGGACACTTATTCCAGTTCCTTGACCCCTTTGGCCAAGATATTTAGTTGATCCAACAATATGGTCAAGTGTTGGTCCTTTTCTGCCTCCTTGTTGGTCTGGGCTACACAATCAAGGAGTTGGGCTGCTATTTTATAGGATTGTCCAATCAAACAACCCGAAGAGAGTTGGTCAGCCATTATTCTATTTTCGGGGCCAAGATCCCTACAGAAGCATTCTAGAAGCATCTCTGGAATTCCATGAGTTGGGCACTGTTGTAATAGGTCCTTAAATCTTTGCCACAACTTATAAATGGTCTCACCCTCTAATTTCTTGAAGGCTAGGATGTTATCCCTAAGACTCTTCAATCTCAAGAGAGGGTGAACCATTTGGCCCATGTTGCTACCAGATAAACTCAATTTTTCTGCTCAACAAGCAACACGAAAACCAAAACTGAAATAAAGTAGATTCAATTATAACTAACAAGAACAAAATACAACTTAGCTAAAGATTGTCAACCGACACCATTCCCCGACGCAGCGCCATTTTAATTAATAACGTTTCAAAGACACTTAATCCAATACTAAGAGTCAACGATCGTTAGTTAGTAATATAACCCAACTAAATGAGTTGGGGTCGAATCCCACAAGGAGTGGTACATGTTTGAGAATCAAGAGCAAAGTACGAATATGTTCAAGTTAATCATAGGAATAGATATTTACAAATAAAAACATCATTCAAATTAGGGGGTGACAAGAATGTCAAATAACAAGGGGGTTTTGGTTGTAATTATCAGCTATAACAACAACAAATAACACGAACTAATAAGTAATGAGACGGGTTCTTGGGATGTGATTTGATTATAGGCTAAGGTAGACAAATGGGTAATTGTAATTGTTAGTACATAGGTTTAAATCAATGAATAAGCTAGACTTTAGTGCGGATAAATTTTCTCTCGAACAATTTACCCCGAATCAAGTTGGTTTCTCTCGAACACCAACAAGAAGCAATTGAGAACAGCCTACGCTTTAGTCCATTCACTCTCTCGAACTGAATGTGTGGAAAAGGGTTTAGGATTCACTCTCTCGAGCTGAACCCATGACAACCCAATACCCACAGACCATTAATTCAGTAATCTTGGTTTTAAAACCTCTCTCTCTCTCGCAGGCCAAAAACACGAAGGTAGAGTTGCATTTGCAACTACAACCCTTTAAATTAACCACAATTACTGATTGAAATCACTTTTAAACAACATTTAAACTATCAATTAGCAATACCCATAAGCTAAATCAACCCATAATCACATAATCACACCCCAAGAATTGGGGTTTTAGCAAGACATCATAAAAAGATAGAAATCGTTACCAAATTGTGTTTTCATCAACTGGGTACGATTAATTTCGTCTTTACAAAGGTCCAAGTTGAAGAATCTCAAAAACCCACTTCCAATTTCTCAAAAATGGAAAACTTCAATTCTTCAAAGCTAAGGGGAATATTGTCTTAATACTCTTAGTTCAAACACAAAAATTACTCTAATGAATGATCTGAATAAAAATTTGATACTAAAAATAATGTTTGAAAATGTATTTATAGTAGCCAAAAATATGTTGTGAAGGGCCATTCGGCGCAGTAAGTTGGGATCGCCAATAAACTTGGTGATACACCCTTTGGTCAGCTCCATTGCCTTTTTTCTTTAGCCTTCAGCATCTTCAAGTTCTGTAACTTTGGTGATCCAACACTGCCTCACGAAATCGTTCGGTGACTCGTCGACTGCTCTTTTCTCTCGCCGACTTGATTATCTGCTTCAGTGCTTGGCACACTGGAACTTTAGGCGATAAAATATCTACTTGGCGATTTGCCCAATGGATTAGGCGATAAAGAGGCCTTCCTTTCTTCCTTTTTTCAGCTGCCTTGTTTCTTTTTGCTCGTTAGTGTCAATGCTTTGTTCCTCAATCCAAATACCTGGAATACAAGGATTGTACATCAGTTATTGGCACAAAATAAGCATTTGAGGACACTAAATCTATCCAGATAAGGCCCTAAATGAGACCAAATGATGGACTCATCAAGCAGCAACATCAAAAGTAGTACTAGTAGTAATAGATGAAGAAGGAGCAGTAGTAGTAGTAATGGGAATATCTGAAGTCTCACCATTCTGAGTGGGAGGGTTTGTATCTTCCTCTAGCATATCTACATCAACAGTCGGGGATGTGTACACCGATGTTGTTCTCCTCCATTCAGACTCATCCCTAGTGTACTCGACCTCAATCCTCTGGATGTAAGTAGAGGAAGTGGGAGTCACTTCCACATCTGTCTTCGCCACAAAGGCTACTCGAGCACGCAAGCATAACTCTGTGATCAATTCCAAGAAAGGGAGAGATGTTTGGCTCTGCTTGGCCCTCATGGCCATATCTTACTCAATGATCAACTCGAGATTCTGTCTATCTCGGTCAATAATGGAACCTAGTAAAGTTGCCTTCGGATGCTAGAATATGGACTCGTTCTGGGAAGGCATCGGTGTGCTACTAATGAATCTGAACCAGTACCGTGCAACTACATTCATGTCCTTCCCAATCTGTACCCCTGACTCAATCCACGACGGTGTAATGTCGAAAATAAAGGGGGCCAACCACCCTTTTAGGTCGTCTAGGGTGTTATTCTTGATCTTGTCTACCAAGAAGTGTATTACATTTACCATGCACCCAATGCCTCATTGATATCAAAACTGCTGCATTTAACCTTTATACATTGCACCACTACATGATCAACCAGTGCAAATGAACTTGCCTTCTTCTTCCCTATTGAGACCAGCTTCCCGTACTTCTCATAGAATTCCCAGACCCAAGAAGATATGTATGAGCCTCGGGGCCGTGTAAACCTCTCAAATTTGTGGAACCTAATACTGTCTCACACATCTGGATATCTGTCCACTTCCCCGTCAGTGGACAACCTCTTTTCTTCCAAAATCATATGCAACCCGGCAGCCTTCAGTATGTTCATCCAGCGAGGTGGATGTGTCTTTACCGAGGGCAATGGTGATGCCTTCTCAACAGTCTGTGCTGGAAGTGGAGGAGGTCGAGGAGTGACCAGGAGTCTAGTTGGATCATGCAGCTCTTTGGAGCGCAGCTTAGCCCGTCTCCTATGAAGAGTTTGGTCATCATCTGGCTTTGACACAGAGGCTTGCGATCTAGACCCCGAATTATCATCACTATCTGATTCTAAAGTGGTGAGGTGATTGTTGTAGATGCACATACCGTCAGAGTTATACTCAATCGTACTCGACTCCGCAGGCCCTTCCACTTATTTGTGCCCTTTCCCCCTGTCGGAGGAAGTTCGGGCTATGTTGACCACAGAAATAACTACTCCTCGTGCTCTCTTCTGGGGTGGTTGGTTCCTTTCGGGAAATTTAGGTCTGGCCATATCCGTAAAACAACACATTCGAATCAATACATTAGAAATAGGTCAACATGAAGTTTGAAAATTTACAGAAAAACTCGCCAACTAGTTCGGCGAGCTTTAGCGATCTCGCCAAAAGTAATAGAACAACAATGCACAAAAATCATCACAAGTGGCCGAGTTCAAAGGTCAATCGGTGAGACACTAAATTCATTTGGTGAGCAAAGGGTAGCTCGCCGAATCTAACAAAATGAATTTCATGAATTTGGGATGAAAAATGGCGATCATAAGGATGTTTGGCAAGTCACCGAGTGAACTTAGCGAGCAGAAGCATATTGCCGAATGTCACAGAGGCTAACAGCTAACTTTCAGGGTATAACCACAAGTACATAGACATTTTCCAAAACAACGAGTCCTTCGGCGAACTCGACTAAGCTCGCCAAACTGCCCCTCATGCCAGATTTCTACCTCGAGTTCAAATTTTTAGTGCACAACCTACAAGAACAAAATTAAAGCCCTATTCTATGAAATTAACACCTAGCCCATATCACTACCAACCCCGCGATACTCAGCCTCCCCCCATTTTAACTAAAATCGACCAACAAACATCTTTTGCCCTTAAGAATGATGTCACCATATCTATCATTGGGCAGATTAACTCGATCGATACAATTTGGGTTACTCAGACTTCACCCACACCAGACCCAAAATGATACGAACACACACCTATGATTTCAAGTAATTTAAACACGAAATTCAACAATTAGGGGCTAAATACAAAGTTTAACACAATCATACAACAACTGACAATTCAAAATCAACCACATTTACAAGATATTGCAATAGATCAAACAATAATATGAGCATTTATAGCAATGGCCAGAAATTAAATCATGTTTGGGACACCAACCGCAGAAATAGAAAAACACAAAAATCAGGCGAGCAAATACGAAAGAAAAAATGCAAATATCCACGAAGCAAATGACCCCACGCGAAAAAAACCTAGAAAAATATTATCTAAATTTGAAATATAAGAATATAGAAGTCGGAAAATGCAAAATAAAGGCAGTTTTGAATTTAAAACGATTAAAATCCTTTTTGACCCTTCATTTTGTGTGCCAGTCGGCGATGGTCACTTATGTCGCCGACCCATTCGGCGCATCGCTAAATGGTACTTTTGCTCGCCGAAGTTACCAAAACTACAACCTTTTGGTTGGTCAAAAAGGCGATGTATGTCGGGCTCGCCGACCATCTCGGCGATTCGCTGAATGGTACCTGAGCTCACCCAATTACCCCTTTTTCCCAAATTTTGAATTTTTAACTCACACCTGACAACTGTTATTCAAGTAACAAAATTAAAAACAAAAATATCTGTTGCCTCCCAAGAAGCGCCTTGTTTGACGGCGTGGCACGACAAAGTCAAGCCTTCAAGTTTCATTATTTGGGTTAACCATGGTATCACTCTGTAGACCTCCTTTTGGTCTTGGATTTAAATGAGTAAAGATTTGACCCATATGTGTTTCTAGATGCTTAATAGATACCGAGTGTGATGTAATTGTTTGATTCAGAGAAGAGACATCATCTTTCATTTTCTTTAGCACCTTGTCTGATCCTTCCACTTTTTTGAGAATGCGAGCAAGGATATCTTCGGTTCGGAAATATTTCAGATCAGTCCTTGGCTCTTTTTGCATCTGACTCTCATGGGGAGGTACATATCAATAATTTTCCCATCCCACTCTCTCCAATCCGTACTATGATCACGCCATTCCCTATCTCGTTCTCTCCAATCGTCATTGTGATCCTTATTCAAACCTTGATTTCCACCTGGTCTTGGATAGTTCGGACGGAAACCTCCTGCCTGATTTGCTAAGAAGTGTACTTCTTCATTGTACATGACCTCAAAATGAGCTTCACCAGGATTCACTCCACTAACTCCGACCACATTCATTGCCTTAGAACCACTTCACATGACATGTTTCGTCAATAGGTCCATTTGGGTCATCATCTTGGTCATGTTTTTATCTTGTTCTTGGTTCTTTTTCATTTGTTCCTTGTCATCCTGAAGTTCAAAGGAGACACTTGATCTTCCCTAGAGTACCAAACTCGATTAATTTTTGTCATCTCATCAAGAAGTGTGGATGTTATGTCAAACAGTTGTTGCATGATTCCACCTCAAACAAGTTGGTTTGTCACACCTTTGTTGACTGAGTCGAGGCTCCGGTAAAAATATTATAGCAACACATTGTTCAGTAGTCCATGAGTTGGACATTGGAGCAGCAACTTCTAAAACCTCAACTATGTCTCATGAATAGGTTCATAATCCACTCACTTAAAATTCTGAATATTATCCCTCAACTTCACCATTTTCGAGGGACACAAAAACCTTACATAAAACGCATTAGTGAGATCCTCCTAAGAAGTGATTGATTCCCTTGGTAAATCATCCAACCACTTTGTTAACTCCCCCATTAGATAAAATGGAAACAAATGAAGTCGGACCAACTCCTGAGTGATGTTCTTGAAAGAAAATGTCCTACACACATCCACAAAGTTTCGGATGTGGACATGAGGGTCCTCAGTAGCAAGACCTCCAAAGAGACCCTTCATTTGCAATAGCTGCAACATAGTGCTAGTAACATGAAACACCGCATTGCCCACAGTCGGAGGCAATCGAATAGCACCCGCACTTCCCAACAGATCTTCACTGACATCGTGCAAATTACCAATGTCATGATTGTTCCCAAGTTGGTTGGCATTGCTGCAACTAACACTCATCTCTTCACCTGTTTAAGAGCAGCCAACAAAGAACAATAAGAAGTTGATTCAACTACAAATAAATCAGTTCACAACTAAACTTCACTAAAAGAATTCTAAACACCACTCCTCTGCAGTGGCGCCTTTTTTTATAACGCTCAACTAAAATTCATCCAATTCTAAGTGTAGGCGGACGCTAACAAGTATAAACCCAACTAAGAGTTGGGGTCGATCCCACAGGGAGTCATATTGTAAAGAATTTGATTACGAAGTAAAATAGTGTCATAATCGCTTGTAGATCTAGACATTTTCGCAACAAATAAAGTAAATGGCAAGGGTTTGACAATTAATGTCAAATGGGGGGATTTGTGTGAACAATTATTAACTACAAATAACCAAGAGTAAATAAGAAAAGAGGGTTTCTTGGAAGTCTGATAAATTGAATGCCAATTTCTCTAAATGGGTGATTATTATTTACTAGAAGTCATTGAACTTCAATGGGTAGACTAGGCTTTAGGTGCAACAACTATTTCTCAATCAACTATCACGAATCAAGCGAGTTCTTTCAAACCTCGCAAGTACAACACATAAAAACATCTTGATACCCTAATCAATCTACTTTTTCAAACTAGATTAGTAGGATTGCATTTAGACCCACTTTCTCAAGCTAAATCTGCAATAACACAATCACTACAATCATCAACTAATAGTTTTAACTGTAAAACTCTTTTCTCAAGCAATCTTAGGGAACTGAACTAGAATTGTATTTGCAACTACAATTCATCAATTAAAACTCAAACTTTTAATTGAACCCACTTCAAATCAACAATAAAATTAGTAAATACTAACACCCATAAGCTAATTAAAACATCCAACTACATAATCACACCCCCAAGAATAGGGGTTTTAGCCAAATATAATAAAGAACAAGAAATTGTTACCAACTATGTTTACCATCAGGTTGAGCAATAATCCACAAGTCTCCAAATGCTCAAATGGAAGCTAAAAATCAAACAAACCCTAAATCTCTACTCAAAAAGTGTAAGAACAATGTTTAGAATGCCTAGTATCGAAAACCCAGAATTGGAAAATATGGGAACTCTTTTTTTCTTTTGAAAATTACATTAATACCTTCCCAAACTTTCAGCACCGAAGTCACTCAGTGAAGTAAGTTGGTTTCGTCCATGGTTTGGCCTGCTGGAACTTTAGGCAAGCTGAAGGTCCACTCGGTGAGTCATCGAGTGGCTTTGGCGAGTACCTAAATGAGTCCAAATCCCCAACCCATCAAATGCCCTTGTAGACATTACATTGATGAAATCCTCCTTTAATGATAGTTTTATCAATATGTATATATTATGAAATAGCCATATTTGACAATCTCCCTTAATGTTATATTGTATAGGAATGATGATCCTGAGTTTCTCCAATTTTGGCCATCCCTACAAGAACTTTCCTACAACTGTGTGTTGAAGGTTTTCAATGACATCCATGACATCCACTTCTGATTCTAACCATTTAATAAATGGCTCTTTGTGTAGCAATGTAACAGGCCTATAACGTATCGCACGCATGGTCTTAGCGTTTTGCAAATCCTCATTCAAGATTTGCGAATTTAGTAGATTTGCATAATTGAGAGGTGTAGTCGCATAGATTGCGTGTTGGCTATGGCTGGTGATGATAATATATATGGTGTAGCTACTTGGGACTAGTCAGCCATTACCAGAAGTGACTAGCCAGTGGCTGAACTGTCCATTTATGGTAGTTTAAGATGCAAGAAAATCAAACACTATTAGTAAATTATTTCCGGATTTTTTTTTTATTTTTGTTTTTATTTTCTACAAGTTTTATTCAAAGTGTATGCCAAGTACACGGAGTCAAGGAAATTTTCGACCCTTTTTAGTCCAGAACTAAAAAAAACACTATGATAAATGGTAAAACAAGGTCGGAATCTAGGACTAGATGATGATCCAATTAGAGAGGGTGAAAATGATGTTGCTAGAGTACAACTTCCAGGAGTAGTGGAGGAACTGGGAAACAACTAGAACAACCCTGTGAGAGTGCAAAATCAATGAGCACCCAATGTGCGTTATAATTTCAGGGTTGAACGTAATGATGTGGGATCAATTGGTGCCATAGTTGTTTCTCCAATACCACCCGGACATACGTTTGTGATTTGTAGCAGTCTGATGCAAATTCTTACATCCAAATGGTTATTTCATGGCTTGCCATCTGAGGACCCATATTTTCATCTTAGTAAAGTCATCATCTTGTGAAAGAATAGTGTGGGAAGACCAAACTTAGACATGGATGTGATCGGGTTACGTGTGTTTCTATTATCATTGATATGCGATGCTACAATATGACTATTTGAGCTCCCATATAACAAAATTACCACATAGACGAAGTTGCATAGAGTGTTCTTGGAGAAGTACTTCCCAGTATCCAAGAAATTGAAGCTTAAGAATAAACTCAATGACTTTGTGACTCTACCCGGGGAGTCGGTTAGTGATTCTTGGGAAAAATTTATTAGCTTAATGAGAAGTATGCCGAACCACCGTATTGATAATGAATCACTCAAGGAGTACTTTTACAAAGGGCAGGATGACAATGGAAAAACAGTGTTAGATACTATTGCTAGAGGATCTTATGGGGCAAACACATTTCAGAAAATTGCAGAAAAACTTGAAAAGATCTTCAAAAATAATAAAGCATGAATCACTAGAACTTTGGCTGCTTCAAAGAGCATTTTCTCGATACAAGCCACACAAAATCAATCCAATGATTATATTTGTGAAAAGATGGAACAATTGAGAAAAGAGGTTGGATTAGAATTGAAACATGTGAATAGGATGTTGAAAAAGTTAATGCAGTAAATTATCATAATAGAGCACCATCGGCTGATGAGTACATATATGAAGAGGATGTGAATTTTGTGAATGAGAAGATAGGGGTTTTCGAACTAACACCAAAGTAACCAATCAGGATAACTGGCGCCAAGGTCAAGGAAATCAAGGTTAGAACTTCAGTAATTACAATCATGAAGGGAATTATAATCGTGATAATAACTACAATACCAATGGATATAATAATAGATATGATATGAGTGGTCCAAGAAATTGATTTGGAGGATCAAGATTAAATCGCATTGAGGATATGATGGCTAAGATGATGAAAAGATGTGTACTAATTTATCGAGTATTGGGAAAACGTTAGATTCGCATGCAATATCTATTAAATAAATAGAGCAACAACTAAGTCAACTATTTTCAAGTGTGAATCTTCACCAACAAGGAACACTTCTCGGCAATATTATTCGTAATCCAAAGAATGATGGACACTGCAGGAGAGTTACTACTCGAGGTGGAAAACACACTATTGACCCTCCTATGCCAAAGAGGAGGATGAAGCTGAAATAGTGGAACACCCAAAATATTAGAATGAGAAAGAAGCAAAAGTTATTCAAAAGATCGTTCCAATGCCAGACCTCCACCTCCCTTCCCAAAAAGATTGGTTAAGAAAATGAGGAAGGAAGTATTGCGAGTTCATATCCATGTTGAAGCAATTATCAATAAATGTTCCTTTGATTGAAAGACTAGAACAAATGTCTGAGTATGCTAAGTTTCTGAAAGATCTGGTGACCGAAAATAGGGTTGTCAATTTTGAAGGTGATGATAACTTGCAGCATTGTAGCGACATTGCTACTAGATTATTAGTGCAAAAAGAAGGAGGATCCTGGAACGTTTACTATTCCATGTACTATTGGTATTTTACACTTTGCTAAGGCCCCATGTGTCTTGGGTGCTAGCATAAATCTGATACTACTATCTACGTTCAAGAAGTTAGGCATGGGAGCCCCAAAACCGACTATAATTCGGTTACTTATGGTTGATCGTAATGTGAAGAAACCAATTGGGGTTCTATAAGAAGTTCTAGTTGAAGTTGAGGCATTCATATTTTTGATGGATTTTCTTATATAAGTCGAGGATAACTCTGAAGTGCCTATCATCTTAGGGAGACCATTCCTTGATGCTGGGGGAGTTTTAGTTCATATGGAGAGAGGGAAAATGAAATTTTGATTGAACAATGAAGAGGTGACATTCAATATCTGCAAATCAATAAAGAATCAAAGTGATCTTAAATCAATGTTTGTTGTGAATTATACTGTTGAGCAGGAACCAGATGTGTCAATTGAAGAGGAGATTAGGTATTGAAGCATTAGTTGTTGTGATCATGAATTTTTATGGAGATTAATTGAGAAGTACGATGATTTAGTTCATGCACTTGATGGGGTCTATTATACTCGTCGTTTACCAGAGAATTTTAATTTAGATCTAAAAAAAAAAGAAACTCCACCTCCAAAACCATCTAATGATGAGCCTCCAAAGTTGGAACTAAAGGCTCTCCCATCCCATTTGCAGTATGTTTTCTTAGGCCAAAATAATACTTTTCCAATCATTATTTCTGCTGATTTGAATGACAGGTAAGTAGAAGCTTTGATATAGGTGTTGAAGCGGTTCAAAAGAGCAATTGGATGGATGATTATTAACATTATTGGTATTCTACCAAGTATATATTCCTATAAGATCCAACTCATACTTGATAGTAAATCAATTATTGAGCACCGAAGAAGATTGAATCCACCGATGCAAGAAGTTTTCAAGAGGAAGATTATCAAATAATTAGAAACTGGAGTAGTTTATCTGATCGTTGACAGTAAGTGGGTATGTTCGATTCAATGCATGCCGAAGAAGGAAGGAACCAATGTAGTTCCAAATTCAAAGAATAAACTTGTCCCGATGTGGCCAATTACTGGTTAGAGAGCTTGCATGGATTATCTCAAGTTGAATGTATAGACCGAGAAAGATCACTTTTCAATGTCGTTCATGGACCAAATGTTAGATCGTCATGCTGGAAAGGGTTGATATTATTTTCTAGATGGGTATTCAGGCTACAATCAGATTTATGAAGCACCAAAAGATCAATAGAAGACTACTTTCACTTGTCCTTATGGGACATTTTCTTTCAAGAGTATTCCATTTGAATTGTGAAATGCACCCTTGACTTTTCAACGTTGCATGATATTTATCTTTTCTGATACAGTGGAAGACACTATCGAGGTATTTATGGATGAATTTTATGTGGTTGGTGACTCATTCGATAGTTGCTTGGTGCACTTAGGTGATATTATGAAACGTTGTTACGAATGTAATCTTGTACTAAATTGGGAGAACTGTCATTCTATGGTGAAAGAGGGCATAATTCTAGGTTATAGGATTTCTCAAAAAGGTATCGAGGTTGATAGAGCAAATATGAGGTGATTAAAAAGTTGTCACCACCTATCTCCGTGAAGGGTATTAGAAGATTTCTGGGACATGCTTGTTTTATCGGAGATTTATCAAATATTTTTCCAAAATTGAGCACCCATTATGCAAATTACTTGGAAAGGAGACAATGTTTGAGTTCAATGATTCATGTCTAAAAACGATTGAAAAGTTGAAAAAGAATTTTATTTCTATAATGATCATTATTTAACCAGATTACCGACAACCGTTCAAAACTATGTGTAATGCGAGTGGATGGTTCTTGGCATAGTATTAGGGAAAGGCATGAGAAGATTCTTCATCCTATATATTATGCAAGCAAAGCCCCAAATGTTTCTCAAAAGAACTATATTGTCACTGAACAAGAACTTCTTGTTGTAGTCTTCGCGTTTGAGAAGTTTAGAGCTTATTTGCTTGGCTCTAAAGTCATTGTGCATACTGATCATATAGCAATAAGGTATATTATGGCAAAGAAGGATGCAAAACTAACACTAATTTGATTGGTATTAATGTTGCAAAAAATTGATTTTGAGGTAAAAGATAAAAAAAAAAAAAAAAAAGGACAAAATATCAAGTTGTTGATCATTTGTCCATATTAGAGGAAGAAGCAATGTTGAAGTTAGCTGATGGAGTTGAAATTGATGATACATTTCAAGACGAACAAGTTGTAGTTGCTGCTTTAGATCTTATCCCTTGGTTTGCAGATTTTGCTAATTATTTAGCGAGTAATGTGGTACCTTCGAATTTTTCATTTCACCAAAGGAGAAAATTCATATCTGATATGAAGAAGTTTTTCTATGAGGTCTGCGCAGATGGGATTATTCATCATTGTGTTCTTGAGGTTGATATGATGTGTATGATGGAAGCTTTCTATTCATCTCCTACTGGTGGTCGTCATAGTGGTATCCATACTGCTCATAGAATCTTGCAGTATGGGTATTATTGGCCTACTATTCACCAAGATAATCATGATTTCGCCAAGCCTTGTGATCGTTGTCAAAGAGAATATGGTATTTCAAGGAAGCAAGTACTTTCACTTACTCTTATTCTTGTGATTGAACTATTCGATGTTTGGGCCCTTTCCTGTGTGGGTCCTTTTGTGACTTCTAATGGGATAAAGTACATACTTGTAGCGGTTGACTATGTATTTAAATCGGTGGAAGTTGTTACACTTTCAAACAATGAAGGAAAGAGTGTCATTCCATTCCTGGAAAGGAATATCTTCTCAAGATTTAGTATACCAAGGGTGATTATCAGCAATGGAAGTTCTCACTTTTATAATAAGTTGTTCAAGGTGTCGCTTGAGAAATATGGTGTTTGACATAGTGTATCAACTCCTTATCATCCGCAGTCTAGTGGACAAGTTGAACTGTCCAATAGAGAGATAAAGCAAATCCTTGCAAAGACTGTGAATGCAAACAAAACTGATTGGTCAAGAAATCTTGATGATACTCTATGGTCATATCATAGTACATTGAAGACTCCCATAGGTATGTCTCCTTATCAACTTGTGTTTGGAAAGTCTTGTCACTTGCCTGTAGAGCTAGAGTATAAAGTTATGTTGGCACTCAAGAAGTTGAATTTAGATTGGGGTGTTTAATCAAATCAAAGGTTGAATGAGTTGAGTGGACTTGGTGAGTTTCATCTAAAATCATATGAAAGTTCATCCTTGTAAAAAGATGAAGAAGTACCATGATAAAATGATCAAAAAGCATGACTTTTCTCCCGGTGATTTAGTCCTTCTCATCAATTCAAGGTTGTTTTTGTTTCTTGGCAAACTCAAATCAAAGTGGATGGGACCATTTAAAGTTGCGCAAGTGTTGTTATACGAACCTGTTGAATTTGAGAATGAGGAAGGTTCAAGGTGAATGGTCAAAGGATAAAAATCTACTTAGGGCAACCGGAGGAAATCAAAGAGGTGATTGAAGAATGGGATCTTAATGAAGTCTAAGCAGTCAAGGAATATACGCCGTGCCACGATGGTAAATCAAGTGTTGCTTAGGAGGCAACCCAAGCTGTCATTTAGCTAGTTTTGCAAGTTTTCTATGTTTTTAAGTTTGATTTTTGGCTAGAATAGGTTAATTTAGGGTCTGTGTCTAAAATGTCTCAATAAAATGTAACATAAAGGCCTAATGTTTACTACATGTGCAGGATAGAAAGAAAAATCTAGAAAAAAAGTTTTTAAGTGCAAAGGATCCTACGAATGGGTCCTACGGGTCGTAGAAATTCCTACGAACCGTATGCCCTGTTCGTAGAATCTTGGTGAGTTGACAACATTGAGGAATAGTTCTACGGTTCCCATCTATGATTCGTCGTTTATTCAACGAATCATATATGGAATTCGTAGGACTTGAGTCCAAATACAACTAATACTTTAAGTCTACAAGTGCACAGTACAGACCATTGAAATTCTTACCGTCTGTAGTATGTACTCGTAGACTCCAGGTATGTTTCCTATATTTTCTAAGTGTTGAGTTAGTCTACGATTGACATTCTACGGATAGTATAAATTTTTGCAGTCCGTAGACGGGATTTTGTGAGATCTAAATCAATTAAAATCAAAATAACCAACCCGCGACCCCTTCAAATAAAACCCCTCATTTTCAAATTTATTCCACATTTACATCCTTTCACCAACCATAACAACCCATAAATATTCCCACCCTTTCCATCAACCTCAACATTTATCTCTTAAATAACCCACATACTCCATTATCTTCCTCATTGTTCACCATATTTCTCCCTTCCCCCAAAATTCTAACCCTCAAATAAATACACTATGAGGTTGTCGCGGGTCAGTCACAATAGCATCCAGTCATCCCTGACTGTTAGTACACTCACACAACTTTAAATTCTCAGATAAAGATATGTGTTTCGATCGTTGGCTTCATTAGCTTGATTACACTTAACGTAGGGTTGTGTTTCTTGTTAGTTAAGTGTTAAATCATATAGAAATCAACCCTTGGTATGATAGCAATTGTGAGTGTTTCCAAATATGTGCATATGTGTCATAGGTGTGTGAATAAATTGCTCCAAATTTTGAACCTAACTTAGGGTTGAATTGTCGACATATGTGTTGATTTGATTTTGATTTTACATGACACCCTAAGGATGACGGTATATTGTAAGTGTTAGTATATGAAATGCATGAATTAGAATAGGTTGGATAGGTAGTTAAAGTGAAATTATGAAAAGCATATGAATATAGACATTGAACTAACTACATGCCCCCATAGGTTAGTCTTAGAAAGGCATAACTAGTGGATCCACCTAAGCTAGAAATTTAAGGTCCTTGCCTTGGCAAGTAATGACATCTATTTTCAGTGTGGGATTAATGACATACCACATATTTATGGTACTTTTAATTGTTTTAAACTTGGAATTTTGTGTGTGTCTTAAGCATTTGTTAGTATATGTGATGGTATTTTGCAGAAAAATAGGATTTGGAGTAGTTGGGATGAAAAGAATTGAAGCATCAGCATTTTTATATGTTTGATGACTTAAACCACGAGTCATAAACTTTTCTACAAGTCGTAGGAATGAGTGATGGATTTAGGCAGTGTAAATTAGTGCTAAGTGTAAAACGATGAGACCAAATGACGAGTCGTAGGAACTTCTACGAGTTGTAACCAGTAGTGGAAAAGCTTAGAGAGTGTGAGCTCCAGTACTTGAATGATAGAAAGCCAGGATGGTTCGTGCAAAGTTCTATGGGTCGTAGAATATACCCGTAGAAAAGTCAAGAACTTAAGAAGTGGAGCTGCTTTTTGATAGAAGGTTCCTACGGACCGTAGGAATTTCTACAAGTCGAAGGAACGAACCGTAGGATTGTCTATCAAACCAAATTTTCTTATATTTCCTATTTTGACTTTATTTAGGATGTGATGTCTATAAACATTTGTTTAAATTTTCATTTTTGGGACTTAGACAATTTGATACTTCTATTTTGCCTTTCAGAATCAATTTGTGAATGCTTTGTCCATTTTGATTCTTGAAGTACTGGTTTATGATATAATTTTTGTTCATCAATTAAAGATTCCAGATTTTATCTACTCTAATTGTAACTTCATTATTTATTTTAATAAATATATTATGAATTGTGATCACCCAAGCATGAGTAGGTAAATCCACAACTAGGGTTGTGGAAACCATGAGTAATTAACTACGTAGACCTAATAATTAAGCAATATTTTAATAGTTTTTATGCATGTATTGTTGATCTGTTCATTTTGATTGCTTTTTAAGGTGGCCAACATTGGAACCCGCCTTTTTTCTACTTGCTCGGCCAAGAAAGTAACGGACTAAAAGAGATTAGACAACAGAGATTTAGAGTGATAATTTTTTATCTAATAGACTAAACCCAAAGTGTGAGGGCTAATATGGGGTCAAGGGTAAGGGTGTAGACAATAAAATTCGCGACGAGAAAACAATAATCAAGAACGGAAAAATTATGCAACACTTGTTTTTATTGATTTAAGTGCAAATGTTGCATTCTCTATGATTCCTCTTAATTCGCCTTTTCAAATATAATTCAAGGGCTCTTGAGCTTTATCTTGATCTTGGACTTGGACTTAGACTTGATCTTGATCTTGAACTTTATCTTGATCTTCAACTTTATCTTGATCTTGAACTTGAACGTTATCTTGATCTTGACTTTCTAGTTGAATTCAAGGGCTTCGAGCTTGATCTTGAATCCGGTGGTCTTGATCTTGATCATTCCTGAACTTGATCTTTATCTTGAACTTGATCTTGACTTCTTCAAATCTTAAACTTGAACACTTGAATTCTTGAATTCTTCAATTCTTCAATTCTTCAATTCTTCAATTCTTGAATTCTCGAATTCTTGAACGTGTAGAGAAATTGCGGCTTTTGATCCACGAGCTTTCTCTAGCTTCTTGTTCGAATTCTTGGTCCTCTTTTCTGAATTATGAGGACCCCTATTTATAGTTTTAAAATAGGGAAGTTGTGATTGGAATAGGATTCTCTTCCGCCAATCAGATTTGATTGACATGGCATATGGGCTTTATGGAGTAGTCTTTAATTAAATTCATATTTATTAGATTTAAATAATTAACCCAATTATATTAATCCATAATATTTATTTGGACTAATATTCATGAATTTAATTTAATCCGAATCATTTAATAAATTTTAAATGATTACAAAGGGTTAATAAGCATACACCTCTAGACCAAACAAGTTGAGTGGTGATATTCCCTACTTGGACAACCAATCACTGTGGAGATACCTAACTTACCGACTTCGCATGTCAAACACTAGATAAGGGTTACTATTATAGGTTTATTGCGTTAAGAACTTGTAGGGAACACGTACACCCTAGTTTCATCTCATATTGATCTTACAAAATGTTAAATTTTGTTAACTTAATTAATTGTTAGTTAAATCAATCAAGTAATATTTTGTGTTACAAAACCCCCCTTTTACGGAGATAATCTGACTAAAAGTACAATCAACAAGTTAATTGACCTAAGTCTAAACCTTATTCCTTGTGGGATCTACCCTAACCTCTGTTAAATTCTTTATTTGAACAACGGCCGCTTATACTTCTTTAGGGAGGTGTAATTTAGGTGTATCAAGTAAGAATCGAATTCCACATTATAGCTCTCATGGTCTTTATCAATTAATGGTAAATATCCCACAAAATGAACTAAGTTTCTTTCAAAGGTTTTACAAAGCTTCCAATATGATTTTAAGGTGAATTGACCATGCTCACGATTATTGATTATTCTTTAAAGGTTTTACTATGTTTTAACTTGGTTATGCATATCATGTTTTTCCTATATGTCCTCTTATGATCACGTTATATGTTTAATACATATCCCACACACTTAATACATTCCATGTACTAATGCATACTTGTACCTGCATTATTTTATAATGTAGGGTTCGACACTTCTTCGCCTCCCGCACGTGGCTAGTTGGCTATTGATCACCGAAGATTTGGTGAGTCCTCATGTTTCGAGGATCATGTCACATTTAATATACTTTTCTTATGTATTTTGTTTTCTGATGTTGTATATGGTGTATAGGTTACGTCCTTACGATTTTGATATATTAGATTGTCTTATCAAGACTATGAGTAGACTTCCGCTTTTATGTCAAACTCTTTTATGATATGACACTTTCTACTTTAATTCTTGCATTTTCTATTATATTTTGTTTGTATGTATGTCAACTGGCATGTGTAAGTCCTCTCAAGGTCTTATACGCCATCTCACATCTAGAGTGTACTTTGGGTCATGACACTAAGTGGGTTAGATATGATAGATTTTGATGTCATTTTAGGAATGGACTAGTTATATACTTATTATACCTCGATCGATTGTAGATTTCCAGTAGTCAAGTTTTAGTTTCCTAATGAGACTGTCTTAGACCGGAAAGGTAGTCCATAAATGCCTAATAAAGGGCAGCTTAATACTATTTGTGGCCTAAAGCGAAATTTCAATGAGAGACCTTAATATTTTTAAATAAGAAAAGTTAAAAAAATTATATATAAAAAATCTATTTTTCTACCTTTTTGAGATGCAAAATTATGAATAGATGTTTTATAAACAATTTCTCCTAATAATTCTTTTTCAATTGATAATATACCTAATATATTTAATTTCTCTTGAGACATTATTGATCTTAAGTAAGATATTATCAACTTTAACATTTATAAATTTCCTTCAACTGAGGCAACTGTTAACATTATTCTATAAGCAATGTAGGCATTAAAAAAAGAATCTAGTTTTTTTATTTGATTGAGGATATCAATTAGAGTATTATCATATATTTATACTATTTTCCTTAACACTTTTATTCAGAAAATAAGTCTAAACCATCAATGCCATGGTGACTATTATATGTTAAAAAAACATTCAACGTTAAAACAGTATATTTTTTCAAAATCTCATCATTTAGTGATCTCAATTTTTTACCTTTAAATAAAAAATCAAAAATATTTTCATAAGCTTCAAATTGTTCAAATCTATTTTGAACTGAAGATATGGCTTGGTCTACTATATATACAAAGTAATCAGTTCTAAAAGATTCTTCAAGAGGCTTTGTGATTTCATTATCAATGCTCTCATTAAAATGCTTTTTTCTATATATTACACGTTTACAATGAAATTCAGATTCTATATTCATCGATGATGCAATTTCTTTAGCAGAAGTCATAGCATTTAGAAATCCTTCTTCTCTATATTTTTTTAAAAAAAGAAATAAAGTATGTTAGTTGATCTATGGAAATATCAATATGCATATCTTTTGATTGTAACGATTTACTAATTGAGTTAACCGAAAATAATATATTGTACCAAATAGTAATACCCAATAAAAAAAATTCAAAATTTTCAAGTTCATATGTTGCTAAACAATTAGCTTCGATTTTAATTTTTGGATACTCACTAACTTCTACCAATTTCAATAAAGCATCTCTGATTTGTATAGTATAAAATCCTATTGCTTTAATACTTTCAATACGACTTTGCCATCATGTTTGTGACAAATGATTTAAGAGTCAGATTAGGCACATTATCTTTTAAAACTTTTCATAATTTAGTGGAAGAAGAAAATAGTGAATATATACGTCGCACAACTTCAAAAAATGAAATAGCTTTTGTGCAAGAACTTGTCATATCACAAAGTACGAAATTTAGATTATGACAACCACATGGAGTATAAAATGCTCTTGGATTTACATCTAGAAATATTTTTTGCACTCCTTTGATGTTTTCCCTTCATATTAGATCCATTATCATATCTTTGTCCTCTTAAATTATCAATATCAAGTTCAATATTTTTTATCTCATCTAAAACAACTTCAAAAAGACCTTTTCCACTTGTATCGTCCACTTCTAAAAATTCTAAAAATATTCAATAATTTTTATTAGAGTTGTTGAAATATCTTCACTTTGTAATACAAAAGTCATTTGTTCTTGGTGACTTCTATCTGGGGTGCAATTAAGTATAATTGAAAAATACTTTGTCTCCATAATATTTCAAAATTTTATTCTTAATATCACTTGCAAGTAAATTCATTAATTCATTTTGTATATTATGTCCAAGATAATGGTTATGAATTTCATAAGTTTTAATTCGTCGAACATGTTCTTGCATGAAAGGATCAAATTTTGCAATTATTTCAATTAGACTTAAGAAGTTTCCATTATTTTCTTGATAGATCTTTTCATTTTTCTCCTAAATTCCAAATTATTTTTTTCAAGAGTTTTTATGACATCAATAATTCTTGACAATACATTTTTCCATTGTTCTCTCTCTTGATTAATTTGTTCTTGAACATTTTTTCGATTGTTCTATTTTTGTGGAATATCATTTCTAAATCAATTCATGTGCTCATATTAATAATATGATCATTTGTTATTTCATGAGCTTTTAGCTTAGTAATAATATTTCCCCAATCTCCACTATCTTCATTAGCGAGTTTATTGGTTTTAGCACTAGAAGTTTTAATAAATAACTTGCAACAAAACCAAAATACTATATTCAAATCTTTAGAATAAAATAACCATCTTCTTTCATGTCTTTCCCCATTTTTCAATATTTTGAAATAATTTGTATTAAAAAAATGCCTTAAGAGTTTGTCCTTTGGAAAATCTATGTCAGTAATTTTAATTGGTCCTTTTTTTACTAATAAATCTCTCAACATTATATAAATATTAGTAAATTGACTAGGATTTATATTTTTTAGAAACAAAATTATTTAACTCATTTGAAAGTTCTTGATTTTCTTGAGAATCTTCGCTCGATTTTTCATTAATTTCATCTTCTTCTTGAATTTTATTATCATTTATCTCAACAAGATTAGTGAATGATTCATTTAGAGAACACTCGCCAAGATTTCTAGATTTTTAAATATTTTTGGAATTATCTTTTTTATTATATGTCAGAAATTTATCAAGAGCTCTTTTTTTGAGATTCTATTCGATTTTTAATTTTTCTCTTCTTTTTTGAGTTTTTAATGGATAGATTCATATTTTCTAGTTGACATATTTAATTTTTAACAAACTAATAGATATCTACAATATACTAGCAAAAAGAACAAATACAAGGTAACAATTTAAAAATAAAAATAAAAAATTGAAATGATGAAACCGGATAAGAAAATTTAAGACTAGAAGTTTCCAAGATATTGTCACGACCCAGGGGTGCACCCTAGATGTAACATGGCGTATACGACCCCGAGAGGCCCCATACAAGCCACTTAGCATTCATAACATACGAAGTAGAACAAATGAATTAAAGACAATATTTCAAGTATAAAGTTTTATAAAAGCAAAGCGGAAGACTAAACACTTGTCTCAATAGCCATCTAATACAATAGAATAAAATTGGGCATAGCCCATACATCATGTCCAAAACTGAAAATAAGAAAGAAAACTAATAACAATGAAATCCGTGCTCGAACCATGAGGACTCACCAAACCTCGGAAATCTCACAATCAACCACTAGCTATGAAACTGAGGACCCTGACTGTCGGACCCTACATTTGGTAAAATGTAGGCAAAAGTATGCATTAGTAAAAAATATGTACCAAGTATGATAGTCATGCATAAAACATTTAAATCGTGCTAAAATAGGACACGCAATTGACCAAGCTAAAACATGATAGAAGAAGGGTTATAAAACATAAGTCATAAAACATGATCAATGCAAGCTAACATCTTTAAAACCTTTGAAAATATATGCGATACTTCTTGAAGTAACCTTAGTTCATTATTATTGTGGGAAGTAGCCTTAACCGACATAGACACTATGTGAGCAATAACATGATCCCCCGATGTCTCCCACACCGAAAAGGGTTGTCCTACTTGCCAAGGTAAGGACCATGAACTTCTAGCTTAAGTGGATCCACTAGCTAATGTCTCTCTAGACAATCATCCTATGGGGCACATACGTAAGGGATAACGAGATTGATTCTAGAAACCCGGCCTCTACTAACGGGAGAGCTTCCATCTCAATATTCTCTCGGTGCTAAGCATAAATCCCACGGAATAGTCATTTCTTACTTGTTCTTATCATCCATGGAAGGCCAAGTTATATTGCCAATCCAAGCTAAGTCATAAGTTATCCATCGAAAGGCATCATTCAATAACCAATCAAAGCTAGGTTTCATTAGGATAGCTCTTTATCTTTGATTCAATTAGGTGAGAAGACCTTTCAACCTTAGAATTCTTACTATGTGAGAAAACCTTTCACAATCATACTTTCATGTGTATATGAAAAATCCTTTCAATAACACAACAGCAACATCATCATTGATACTTCACTCTCAAACATCCTTAAAACATTTACATAGATTTCATAAGAACATCCATAATTCCATAATTCACTTTTTAAGGTTCAAACCCCACTTTCAATCATCAATATCTAGAAAACATGGGTTAGACATGGGTTTAATCATAAATTCATGTAATTCTATCAATTCATGCTTGATTTCATAAAACTCTTCCTTCATAATGCAAGACCCACATTATATGCTCTTAACTTGGAAAACATGGGGATTTCACGGGTTCATAGGGGAATCATCATAAAATCATAGTATTTCATCAATTCATGCATAAGATATCATAATTCAATCACTTAAATCAATACTCAAAAGAACTCATGGAAATTGAAGAAAACCCTAACTCAATTGGGGATTTCTAACTTTGAAAATAGGAAAATTTGGGAACTCCATGAAATGGAAGGTATCCATGGATGAAAACTATCATACCTTACTATCAAAGCCCAAAAGCAATTGAAGAATGAAGGCTTCATCTTGAACCCTAGCTTGAATATTCTTCTTCGACCTTCTTGAGAGAGAAATATCTTTGGGAGAGAAAGACTCAACTTCTTTTGGTGAATTTGAAAAGATTGAAGTGAATGAATGAATTTGGGGTTAAAATCACTTATATAGGGGTTTTAAGCATAGGCAAAACGACATAGTATTAAGATAAAATAATTAGGAAAAGACCCAATTGCCCCTAAGAAAATATTTGCCGCCCCCTAACGACGTTTCAGACCGATGGACAATTGTTTGACCGATGGTCTGTCCAGCACGTCCGTTATTTGGCGTCAAAAAGTGGAATTTGAGTCCATGATCCATGAACCTCAATCCACGGACCATGGACCCAATGACGGTCTGTTGGTCCAGGCTGTGGTTCATTGTCCTTTAGGCCTTGTTGGGTGGCCAATCCATGGACCAGACCCACGATCATGGCTCAATCCACGGGACATGGCTGACCTCCATCGGATGGCACTAGAAACTTTTGAAAAATGCTATTTTGCTTTACCTCAAATTCGAGGTCTTACATTATATCCCCCTTGGGATCATTCGTCCTCGAATGAGATTCAAGAAATAATAAGACGGGTGGAAACAAAATCTAACAGCCCATCTTGCATGCAATACACATATCCTAGGAAGACACATCATTTCCAAGCTAAAATATACTCAAAACATCACATCATGAAGTCTATATGCAACTCATACTCAAATGCACATAAACATGCAGACATCAATCAAATAAATTCATTTTCTCAAACTTAAACTTTTTCATGAACATGTATAATTGAGAAAATCAAGGGAACACATAAGACACATGACCCCAAAACAAAGAGTAAACCATGAGAAATTAACTCATTACCTCAAGCTAGAGTAGGGGTAGAAGGAAATAGTTGAGGATATCGGGACATTATATCGGCCTCAGCCTCCCAAGTAGCACCCTCAACTAACTTATCCCTCCATAACACTTTCATGGAAGCAACTTCTTTATTTCTCAACTTCCTGACTTGCCGATCTAAAATCTCAATCGGAACTTCATCATAGGAAAGATTCTCCTTAACTCCCAAACCTTCTAAGGGAACTATGGATGTCGGATCACCAACACATTTGTTCAACATAGAGACATGGAAAACCGAATGCACCGATGCCAATTCATTAGGAAATTCAAGTTCATAAGCAACCTTATCAACAAGCCTCAAAATCTGATATGGGCCTACATATCGGGGACTAAGCTTCCCTTTCTTACCAAACCTTATCCTACCCTTCATGGGTGAAATTTTCAAGTAAATCGAATCATGAACATCAAGCTCATGATCTCTTCTCCTTACATCGGCATATGACTTTTGCCGACTTTGAGCCATTTTCAACCTTTCTCTAATAAGTCGAACTTTTTCCATGGCCTCATGTACCAACTCGGTACCTATTAGGGCAACTTCACCCACTTCAAACCAACCTATAGGAGATCTACACCTCCTACCATACAATGCCTCAAATATAGCCATATCAATACTTGAGTGATAACTATTGTTATTAGTAAACTCTCAACATATCTTCCAAAGTTTGGATAGTACACTCTGATTACCCATCGATTTGGGGATGAAAGGTCGTACTAAACTTAACACGAGTACCAATACCCTTCTGGAAAGATTTCCAAAATTGAGAAGTGAATTCAGTACCACGATTTAATGGATAAAGGCACTTCATGCAACTTTACCATTTCCCTCAAGTACAACTTAACATAATCCTACGCCGAATAGGAAACCTTGACGGGAATAAAATGAGCAAATTTTGTTATTCGATCTACTATAACCCAAATCGAGTCATCTAATTGTCGGGTGCGAGGCAAACCAACAATGAAGGCCATATTCAAATCTTCCCACTTCCAAGTAGGAATGCTAGTCTTGGAACAAACCTCCCGGTTTCTGATGCTCAACTTTCACTTGTTGACAATTAGGACATTTAGCCAAAAATCCCGCAATATTCTTCTTCATCCCATTCCACCAATAGACATCCTGCAAATCACGGTACATCTTGGTGGCTCCCGGGTGAATGGAATATCGATAACTATAGGCTTCTGACAAGATTTCTTCCCTCAAGTCACCATCATTAGGAACACACAAATGACCTTTATATCTAAGTACACCATCTCCCCCCTTGGGAGAATGCCTCTACGAATTTATTAAGCACCACTTCTTTCAATTCCACCAAAGTTGGATCAAAACCTTTCTTGGCTTTCACATCCGCCACAAAAGACAATTTTGAACCATTGTGAACCATAACACCACCCTTGGTAGAGTCCACTAACTGAACACCCAACCGGGCCAATCTATGAACATCTCGAACCAATTCTTTCTGATCTTCTTCAATATGAGCAACACTATCTATAGATAATCGACTAAGAGCATCTGCCACCATATTCACTTTACCGAGTTGATAGAGAACACTCATATTATAATCTTTCAATAATTCAAGAGACCTTCTTTGGTGAAGATTTAGAACCTTCTTATTAAACACATATTGCAAACTCTTGTGGTCGGTGAAAACATCAACATGAACACCATACAAATAGTGTCTCCAAATCTGTAAGGAAAAAACAATCGCCGCTTGTTCCAGGTCATGGGTTGGTAGGATAATTCTTCTCATGAATCTTAAGTTTCCTTCAGGCATAGGCAATGACCTTCCTATTTTGCATAAGTACACATCCTAACCCAATTCTAGAGGCATCACAATAAAAAAAACAAAGCCATCAGTCCGGTAAGGTCAACACCAGATCGGAAGTAAGTATATCCTTCAATTCCTGAAAGCTCTTCTCGGAGGCTTCGGACCATATGAACTTAGCCTTCTTTTGAGTCAAAGCCTTTAAAGGAGAGGCAATCGAAGAGAACCCTTTAACAAACCTTCTATAATAATCGGCTAAACCCAAGAAGCTTCTAATATCTGAAGGGGATAGAGGTCTAGGCCAAATCTTAACTGCATTCCTCATCTTAGGATCTACCTCAATACCCTTATTTGAAACAATATGATAAGGAAAGCTACGGAACTTAGCCAAAACTCACATTTGCTAAACTTTACAAAGAGTTGTTGGTCCTTGAGAATTTGCAACACGATCCTCAAATGATCAATATTCTCATCCTCACTTCTCGAATAGATCAATATATCATCAATGAACACAATCACAAACATGTCAAGGTATTGTCTAAACACCCTATTCATCAAATCCATAAATGTCGCCAGAGCATTAGTCAACCCAAACGACATTACCAAAAACTCATAATGACCATATCAAGTTCAAAAGTCCGCCTTTGGAATATCATATCCCTTCACCCTCAATTAGCGATAACCCGACCGAAGATCAATCTTAGATAAGTAACTTGCTATTGGAAGTTGGTCAAACAAATCATCTATCCTTGGAAGAGGATATTTTTTCTTAATGGTCACCTTGTTCAACTGACGATAGTCAATACACATATGAAGAGAACCATCTTTATTTCTAACAAACAAAATTGGAGCACTCCATGAAGAGATACTCGATCGAATGAAACCCTTATCCAACAAATCCTTCAATTGTTCTTTCAACTCCTTTAGTTCTACTGGAGCCATTCGGAAAGGAGGAATAGAAATAGGTTGCGTATCAGGGAGAAGGTCAATACCGAAGTCTATTTCCCTTTCGGAAGGAATAACAGGTAAATCATCTAGGAACACTTTCGGAAACTCATTAACAATGGGGATCGACTCAAGAGTAGAGTTTTGAAATCCACATCTCTCACCCTAACTAGATGGTATATGCAATCTTTACCAGTCATATTTATAGCTTTAACACAAGAGACAAACTGAACCTTAGGCATAGAGTTTCTCCATTCCACTCTAAGGTAGACTCATTCGGGAGCTGATACTTGACTACACGAGTTCTACAATCAAAAGAAGCATAACATGAGTGCAGCCAAACCATTCCAAGGATTACATCAAAATCTAGCATATCAAGCTCTACCAAGTCAACAAAAGTAACTCTATGGGACAAGGAAATGGGACACTTTATATAGACCCTCTTAGCCACAATAGAATCACCAACAGGAGTAGAGATAGAAAAAGGGATCTAACAACACATAAGGAAGAACATCAAACCTCATAGCCACATATGGCGTCACACAAGACAAGGTAGCACCGGGATCAAGTAAAGCATAAAAATCATGTTGGAAAACTTTCAACATATCGATAATCACATCAGGAGAACCCTCTAGCTCACTACGAGTCTGGAGTGCATAAAATAAGTTTTGCTTGGGAGCGTTGGAACCCAAACCACTAGTAGGAGCCTGGTTACCCTATTTTCCTTTAGCCATAAGCATTGGGCAATCCCTCATCTTATGACCACTTTTAACACAATTGAAGCAACTATCTGTGTCGGCTAAGCATTTACCCTCGTGCTTCTTTCCACACCTAGCACAAGTCGACATAGGCAATGAAGATCCACTACCATTCTCTCTTTGAGGCTTAGGGTTAGACACTCTATCTTTGTTGAACTTAGGAGGATCATTGGAGGAAACTTGGTAGGAAAACCTTTGCCGAAACCTAGGACGACCATGTCCATCGTACATTGCATGAGAGAAATTACGATCACCGATTTTAGCCCTCTTTGTCTCCTTACACTTTTCCTTAAGCTTCTCCTCTTCGATTTGTTGAGCATGAACCATGAGACGAGAAATTTCCATGTCATTAATGAGTATGGCGGTATGGCATTCTTTAACCACTATTTTATACACACCTGAAACAAACTTAATCATCATTGCCCTTGGATTGGTAACCCTTGTAGGGGCATATTTAGACAATTGTGTGAACTTCAAAGCATATTCCCTCACACTCATACTTCCTTGACGAAGGTTGATAAACTCGAGAACCTTTGTCTCCCTCATTTCAAGGGGAAAGAACCTATCAAGGAAAGCAACCTTAAACTTCTCCCAATCAAGAGGACCCGCATCTTTCTGTCTCCCTTGTTTCCATTGGTTGAACCATATTTGAGCAACACCCTTAAGTTGATAAGTGGCTACCTCCGCCTTTTCCACCGGTGTCAATCCCATGACCATCAACACCTTGTAAACCTCATTAATGAACTCTTGAGGATCTTCCTCAACCTTGGAACCATGAAACTTCGGGGGATTCATTCTAGTGAAGTCCACTCTAATGTGAGTACGACGACCCATTGGTACACCCTAATGTAACATGGAATATAGGACCCCAAGAGGCCTCATACAAGCCACTTAGCGTTTATAACATAAGAAATAGAACAAAGGAATTAAAGACAATATTTCAAGTACAAAGTTTTATAAAAGCAAAGAAGAAGACTAAACACTTGTCTCAATACCCATATAATATAATATAATATAATGAAATTGGGCCTAGCCCATACATCATGTCCAAAACTGAAAATAAGAAAGAAAACTAAAAAATAATGAAAATTCATCCTCGAAGCATGATGACTCAGCAAAGCTCAGAAATCTAGCAATCAACCACTAGCCACGAAACTAAGGACCTTGACTGTCAGACCCTATATTTGGTGAAATTTAGGCAAGACTTTGCGTACAAAATATGTACCAAGTATGATAGCCATGCATAAAACATTTAAATCAGGTTAAAATAGGACATTTCATGACATACAATTGACCAAGCTAAAACATGATATAAGAAGGGATAGAAAACATGGTCAATGCAGGCTAACATCTTTAAAACATTTGAACACATGTGAGATAATTATTGAAGTAACCTTAGTTCATTATTATTGTGGAAAGTAGCCCTAACCGACACAGAGACCATGTGAGCTATAACATGATCCTCTGGTGTCTCCCACACCGAAAAGGGTTGTCCTACTTGTTAAGGTAAGGACCATGAACTTCTATATTAAGTGGATCCACTAGATAATGTTTATCTAGACAATTATCCTAAGGGGGAACATAGGTAAGGGATAAGGAGATTGCTTCTAGAAACCCGGTCTCTACTAACGGGAGAGCTTCCATCTCAATAGCCTCTCGATGCTAAGCATAAATTCCACAAAATAGTCATTTCTTACTTGTTCTTATCATCTATGGAAGGGCACGTCATCTTGCCAATCTAAGCTAAGTCATAAGTCATCCATGGAAATGTATCATTCAATAACCAATCCAAGCTAGGTTTCATTAGGATAGATTTTTATCTTTGATTCAATTAGGCGAGAAGATATTTAAACCTTAGAATCCTTACTATGTGAGAAAACCTTTCATAATCATACTTTCATATGTATATGAGAAATCCTTTAAACAACACAACAACAACAACATTATTGACACTTCACTCTCAAAGCATCCTCAAACCATTTACATAGATTTCATAAGAAGATGCATAATTCCATAATTCACCTTTGAAGGTTCAAAACCCACTTTCAATCATCAACATCTAGAATACATGGGTTCGACATAAGTTTCATCATAAATTCATGTAATTTTATCTATTTATGTTTGATTTCATAAAAGTCTTCCTTCATAATGTAAGACCTACATTATATGCTCATAACTTGGAAAACATGGGGATTTCATGGGTTCATAGGGGAATCACCACAAAATGATAGTATTTCATCAATCCATGCATAAGAGATCATAATTCAATAACTTAAATCAATAATCTAAAGAACCCATGGAAATTGAAGAAAACCCTAACTCAATTGGGGATTTCTAACTTTGAAAATAGGAAAATTTGGGAACTCCATGAATGGAAGGAATCCATGGATGAAAACTATCATATCTTACTATCAAATCCAAAAGGCAATTGAAGAATGAAGGCTTGATCTTGAGCCTTAGCTTGAATTTTATTCTTCAACCTTCTATACATAGAAATATCTTTGGGAGAGAAAGACTCAACTTCTTTTGGAAAATTTGAAGAGATTGAAGTGAATGGATTAATTTGGGGTTAAAATCACTTATATAGGGGTTTTAGGCATAGGCTAAATGAGATAGTATTAAGATAAAATAATTAGGAAAATACCCAACTGCCCCTAAGAAAATAATTGTCACCCCCTTACGATGTTTCAGACCGACGGACTGTGATTTGACCGATGGTCCATCCTACACGTCTGTCATTTGGCTTCAGGAAGTGGAATTTGAGGCCATGATCCACGGACCTCTGTTACAACTCGGAAAAATAGTAGGTGAAACTAGAACTTTACGTCTGAGTTGTTGAGTTTGAAGTGGGGTTTGGAAGTGTAAAATGGATTCTCGAACTTAGTTAGGGCATCAAGGTATGACCACCCAAGGATCCTTGAGGAAGACCCTAAACCTGACCCAAAAAGCTGTCAAAAATAGTTTACCCACGAAAGGGTACCCACGAGTCGTGGGTGGACCCACACCCCGTTGGTGGGGGTCATGGGTCAAGGCTAGACCTTCCCCCATTTTACAAGCTTCAGACCCCACCACGGTTTATCAGTATGGTCTGTGGGTCCATTCACGCCCCTTGGATAGGGTCCTGAAGGCTGCCAAGTCTCGACCAAGTGGAGGGTGTTTTAGGAAATTCCAAATTAGTTAGTTAATAAATGGGGTCGACTTATATTTTTTTATTTCACATATATAAGTACTTTAAGTCATTAAGCACCCCTTTTCACTTCATAATTCCAAAACCCAAAATAGTAACCAACTCATCTCCAAATAATTCTCTCTCTAAAACCTCTATTGAAGAAGAAGAAGAAGAAGTCAAGGTCTAGAGCTCAAGGACTCATATTTTCCACCCAAATTCATGAGGAATCTCCAATTAAGTTATGGTAGTTTTGATTCATTGTTAACTTTTCATCCATGAAGTCCTCAAACCTTCAATTTCAAAGTTGGAAATTCTCCAAAACTAAGGGTTTTCATTCTAGGTCATGGATTCTTTCTCAAAACATTTTCAATGGTTTAATTATCATATATTAAGATTGAAATTTCTGTTTTATGGTAGTTTTAAGATAAAAATCTTCCATTAATCCATGATTTCCCCATAACCCTAATTTATGACTATGTGATGTGGGTGAATTGTAGTAATATGAATGTTATGCAATTGTTCTTGTAATGGTTTAGTTACTTAAATTATGTCATTATTCATGCATAAATTGTAGTAATTCTAGGTGTGTCGGTGAATTGTGATTCATGGCCTTGAAGGGCAAATTATGAAGATTGATGTATAATGCTTAATTACATGCTTTGTGATTTCAATGAAAGTAATGTGATCATGACTAAAATACAATTGTGTTATTATTGAAAGGTTATTCTCAATTATACACTTGTGAATGATGATGACATGTTGTGAAAGGTTTCTTCAATGTAATGATATACCTTGAATTGGTAGGTTTAGGGGATCCTCTTTCTGTTTAACTAAAGTATCTTGACTTAATGAACATTGAATCGGTAGACCTAATGGTGGTAGCCCTTTCATAAATATTAATGAAGTATTCTAAGATTTTGTCTTGAGTCGGTAGACCTAATGGTAGTAGTCCTTTCATGATGAGTCTATGAACTAATGTAATGATGAACCTTGAATCGGTAGACCTAATGGTGGTGGCCCTTTCTTGAGGATTCAATAAGTTATCCTAATAATGTATCTTGAATCGGTAGACGTAATGGTGGTTGGCCCTTTCATGTGTGTAATAATGTACTTTGGGTCGGTAGACCTAATAGTGGTAGCCCTCTCAAGTATAATAATGTTAATGAGAATGAACTACTCTATGGGAATTTAAAGCTTAGCACCGAGTGGATATGGTAAGGTGGAAGCTCTCCCCACATTAGACCGGGTTTCTATGAACACCTTTCTTATTCCATAACTATGTGCCCATATAGGTTATTAGCTAGTGGATCCACCTAAGCTAAAATGTTACTAGTTCTACCTTAGGCAAGTAGACCAACCCTTTACGGTGTGGGATAGACACCGGATTCCATGGTTTGCTCACATGGTCTATGTCGGTTATGTTTATTCCCATCATGTGAGTTATATGCTATGGTTATTCATGAAGTTCTATGAATTGTGGGTGGTAGTATGGGATACCATCCATGCATTGCACGAGTAGGCTTTGAGAGTGGCCATGGTGTGTTTCTCTAATGTCATAATGTCTAATGAAATGAATGTGTTCATAATGATGCTAATGAGAATGTTAACTTAAAGGCTTAATGTAATGATGAATGCTTAACTTGGATTGTTATTATGAGTTGCTTTCCTTGTCATGACTTATTGAATGAGAATGTTCCTTGTCTATGAGTATTAACTAAAGATGAGAATGAAGAATGGTAAGTATGTTATGGTGGCCTCAAAGTGGTACTTAGTAAGAATGGTATTATGGGATGTCATTCCTAAATTGCACAAGTATGACTTAAGGTTACTTTAGATGATGGTTCTAATGTGTTATAATGAATTACATGATGAATATGCTTATGTCTTATGTGGTTATACAAAAGTTCATAATGTTTCTCAAACTTGACATATGGCATGGTTTTCAACCAATATGTCCTTTTTAGCAAGATTTTTGCATGGCTATCATACTTAGTACATTTTTGTGCTAACCCATATTTCTTTTACATTTATACAAAGTGTAGATTTCGGATCTTAAGGTGATTTCTTTGGAGTAAAGCTTGGATTGACTATTTTCTAGGCTAGTGGTGAGTCCTCAAGATTCGAGGACATATGAGAGTATTTAGTAGTTTCTTTCATGTCATTTTACGTTTCGGACTATGTTGAAGGGTTGTGACCTTATTATTGATTCAAAGTTGTATTAGATGGCCATGTGAGACAAAGTTAGACTTCCGCTGTTTTTTAATAAAGACTTCGATTGTATGGATAAATGTTTTTAAATTCCGTACCATTTTCTAATGTCTTATGTTATGAATGTTATGAGGCTTGTATGAGGCTCTTCGGAGTCTTGTACGTCGTGTCACGTCTAGGGTGTAGGGTCGGGTCGTGACAACCTCAATCCATGAACCGTGAACCCAATGATGGTCTGTTAGTCCAGGTCGTGGACCAGACCCATGATGTGTGGCTCAGTCCACGGGCCATGGCTGGCCTCCATCGGATGGCACCAAAAACTTTTTAAAACTGTTATTTTGCCCTTTCTCGAATCTGAGGTGTTACGAATATGTTGTGTGATGCTTTGAAATACTTGTCTCAAAACTTGAAATTTGAGAAAGAACAACAAATGAAAATGATATACAAACACTCATAATATTTTCTTACTCTCTTTTATTAGAAAATAATCAACTTTGTATATAAATGTCTAATGGAAAAGGTAAAATAATATTTAACTTTTAAATAAATGAGGAAAAATGAGTGTAATCAACAAAATTTTAAAAAAAGGAAATTTTTTATTGTTTCCAAGAAGTGAAAAAGGTTGCTTCAACGGCTTAAGCAAATAGTTAATCATGTGCCTAAGGATCGTTTCATCTCATACCTTAAGTTTAGAAAGTTGGTTTCCAAGGGGTGTATCTAGCACATAGTCAAAGTTAAAGATTCTAGTGTTGATACACCACCCCTCTAGTCAGTTCTAGTTGTAAATGAATTTTCAGAAGTGTTTCCTGATATACCGTGAGTTTACGGTATTTTTAATATATTTCACTTAAGAGTTGTGTGTGTCTAGGGCCATTTTATATTAGTACTAATGTGTTTTTATCATGTTTTCAGGGAATAAGTTCGGAGGCAAAAATTGAAAGACATAGCTGAGGAATGTATAGAAAAGCCCATCTACGGATGTGATTCACGGACCGTAGGTCCATTCACGTTTCGTAGATGATGATCGTAGATGGACTAGCAAGGCATGGAGGAAGATCATGGAATTGTTGAGCAAGTGTGGAACCACGGTTTCAATCGACGGACCGTAGATTGATCTACGGACCGTACTGATGATCCATCAAATGATTTAGAGAGGGGTTCCAGTACCTGATTTTGAAGATTCTAAGTATGGAGCTACGGAGGATGATCCACGGACCGTAGACCAATCCATGGTCCGTAATGGTGATCCGTTGTTTGGTTCAGAGATTTGAAGATTTTGAAAATAGAAATTTGCCTAAGTGCTGAGTCACGGAAGGGATCTACGGACCGTAGATCAATCCACGATCCGTAGGTCAGTATCGTCAATCGAAACCAAGTCCTGAAACATTATTTTCTTATTTCATTTCCTTTTTAGTTAGGACATATTTTTCTATATATATGGCATTTAAACCTCGTTTTTGGGGGTTAGACTTTATTACTTTTATTGTAGTTCTTGATTTTGGAGATTAACTTGCAACTTTAGCAATTCTTAATTTCCTAAGTTCGTTTTGAAGATTTTGACTTTGCAATTCAAGTTGAGATTATGGGTTTCTTCTACTTATTACGTAAGTTCATGATTTCTTCATCTAAAAATATGAATTGTGTTCTTGTTGTTATGGGTAACTAAATCCACAACTAGGGTTGTGGGAACCATGAGCGATTAACAACGTATGAATAGTCACTAAGTAATTCTTGAATAGTGTTATTGCATGCCTTGATAAATCTTTCTCTTAGAAATCTTTTTAACGGTGGCCAACGTTAGAACTTGCCTCATTACTACTTGCCGGACCAAGGAGGTAATTAACGAGAAAAGAATTATCAACATAGATTTAGTGTGATACTATCTAATAGTCTAATGTCGATTGGTGCGAGGGTGAAAACTAAGTCATACATTGATGTGATGTCTAATATGAGGTAAAGGTAAGGGTTAGTAAATTATATACGCGTAGCCTGACCAAGGTGTGGGGTGAAATTCTCTAGTTGCCGGACCAAGGAATTAGAGATTCCTAACTTATCACTTTGCATGTAATACAGTAGGAAAGGATTACTATTAGTAGGACTACCGCGTTATGAGCTTGTGGGTAACATGTACACCCTTGTTTCTCTCTCATCTTGATAACACCTAAAATTTGAATCTTGTTCATTGATTGTTCACATAATTTCTAGAATTTGTTTCACAAATCCCCCCCTTTAATTACTTGTTTTCGGAAATACATTGACTAAGCGAATATATTCGTTGGTTAAAGTTAAGTGTAAACCATATTCCTCGTGGGATCGACCCCAACCTACAAGTTGGGTTCTTTACTTGAAAACGATCGCTTATTCTTCTTTAGGGAGGTGTAATTTGAGCGTATCATTTCCCGATGATCATTTTGGAGTCCCTCCCAAAAGGGAGATAGACTTTGAAATTGACGTCCTTTCAGATACCTAACCCATCTCTATTTCACCTTACAGAATTTGTTCATTCAAGTTAAAAGATTTAAAATACCAGTTGACAGATCTTCTTGATAAAGGTTTCATTCAACTGAGTGTCTCACTTTGGGGTGCTCCTGTCTTATTCGTACGAAAGAAGATGGTTCCATCCAGATGTGTATTGACTAGCGCTAGTTAAATAAGGTCATCATAAAGAATAAGTACCCTCTCTCTAGAATCAATGACCTATTTGACCAACTTCAGGATGCCACTTGTTTCTCCAAAATAAACCTCAGATCCGACTGTTATCAATTGAAAGTAAGAGAATATAACATCTCGAAGATAGCTTTCAGGACCTGTTATGATCATTATGAGTTCCTTATCATGTCCATTTATTTTACTAACGCTTCTACGTCATTCATGGATTTCATGAATAGAGTATTTAATAAATATCTCGATATGTTCATTATCGTGTTCCTCGATGACATTTTGATCTACTCTAGAAATAAGGAGGACCATGCTATTCATCTTAGAATAGTCCTCTAGACTCTCAAAGAATGTGGGTTATTTGTCAAGTTTTAAAAGTGTAAGTTTTGACTAGAATATATGGCGTTCTTAGGCCATATTGTATCTAGTAAATGTATCAAAGCTGACTCACAGAAAATAGGTGCAGTGAAGAGTTGGCCCAGACCTACATCCCCAACGAACATAGGGAGTTTTTTGGGTTTGATGGACTACTACAGAAGTTTTGTATAGGGGTTTTCATCCATTTCATCCCCTTGACTAAGTCGACTTAGAAGAAGGTGAAGTTTCAATGGTGAAGCTTGTGAGAAAGCTATAATGATTGAAGACTCGATTGAATGTTGCTCTAGTGTTGACCCTACTAGAGGGTATGGAGGGTTTTGTTGTCTACTCGGATGCATCCGAAGCTGGGTTTTGTTGTGTGCTAATACATAATTGTAAGGATATGTCCTATGCCTCTAGGAAGTTGAAAATTTACAAGAGGGATTATTCGACTCACGATCTCGAGTTGGCGGCACTAGTTTTTGCCTTAAAAATATGGTGTTATTTCCTTTATGGTGTGCATGTTGATTTCTTCACGGATCACAAAAGCCTCCAATATATTTTCCGTTAGAAGGAGTTCAACCATGGCAAAGATTATGGTTAAAGATGCTTAAGGACTATGATATGAATATTCTTTATTACCCAGGTAAGGCTAATATTGTTGTTGATGCTCTTAGTAGATTGTCCATGGGGTGATCATGTTGAGGAAGGGAAGAAAAAGTAGGTGAAGGAAGTGCATAGACTTGCGAGTTTGGGAGTTCGCCTGGTAGACTCTAGTGAAGATGGAGTTGTTGTGATGAATGGGGATAAATCATTCGGGGTGGTAGAAGTGAAGGAAAATA
The DNA here is from genome assembly GCA_029582605.1 of Solanum gracilifrons. NCBI lineage: Eukaryota > Viridiplantae > Streptophyta > Magnoliopsida > Solanales > Solanaceae > Solanum > Solanum gracilifrons. The sequence goes on from JAJOOH010000994.1 coordinate 164,595, forward strand.
AAGACAAGGATCTTGTCCAACTCGAGTTAAAGGCAAATGTTTATAAGTAGAAGGTGATTGGTTTTGAACAAGGGGGAGATGGTGTTTTGAGGTATCAAGGTAGGTTGTGTGTTCAAATTATTGATGACATCGAAGATAGAGTCATGGAAAAGGCCCATAGTTCCAGGTATTTGATTCATCTAGGTTCCACCAGGATGTACCATGACTTGAGAGAAATGTATTGGTGGAATGGTATGAAGAGGTGTATCACAGATTCAGCAGAGGACTACACCAGATTGTACATTTGTGAGGTAGTCCAACTTCATGGGGTTCTAATGTCCATCCTTTTAGATAGAGGTACTCAGTTTAGTGCCCAATTTTGAAAGTCATTTCTAAAAGGTTTGGGTTCAAAGGTAAATCTTAGTACCATTTTTCATCCATAGACAGATGGACAAGTCGAGCGTACGATTCAGACTCAAGAGGACATGTTGAGAGCTTGCATAATTTACTTCAAGGGGAATTGGGATGACCACTTGTCTCATAGAGTTTGTGTACAATAAGAGCTACTACTCCAGCATTTAGATGGCTCCTTATGAGGCTCTATATGGGCGAAGGTGAAGATCTCTAATTGGTTGGTTTGAAGTTGGTGAAGTTAAGTTCATAGGGCCTCCTTAGTTCATTAGCTATGGAAAAGGTGGAAATCATCCAAGAAAGGTTGAAAATACCGCAGAGTTTTCCAACAGTGTCGCTCCCCGAGCATACCATACACTCTAGACGTAACTAGCACTCGAGAACCATTGTTGGCCCCAAGTGAACCCTTGGTCTGGCTCAACTCTCAGTAGAAGACTTACTCAACAATAAAGAAACCTCAAATATAACTCAACTCATAAATACATCATTACTAAAATTAGTTTAGCTCAATATAGTTTGAAATGTTCAATAACATAATTGTTCAACTCAAGTCTTAAACATTTAACAATATAAATTGAAAAGACTCCTCAAAACACTACTATTTATGAAGATTCTAATGACAATGATGGAGGTCGAGACAAGACCCACGACATCCTAACAAAACTAAAAAGTAAATGGGAATCATCTGGAACCAAGGAGGCTCACCAAAGCAACTCTGGAACTGCAAGTGGTATCAACAGTGCGCTTGTTGATGACCATGAACTCCTGTATCCGCATCATGAAAGATGCAGACCAAATGGCGTCAGTACGTGGAATGTACGAGCATACAAGGGAAACTCTAAAGCACAGACATAAGCTTGAACTATTAAAAAGGACGAACATACTCAACTAAACTCAACTCAGCCCAAGGATACTCAAAGATACATGATGTGAGATAAACATACATATTTTTAATCATTATTTGTCTCACATTTATTATTTATATTTTTTCTTTTTGGGCATAAATTTTATGGATTGTGCTAAATTGTATATTTTATTTGTATGAGTAAATTGATGGAAAGATGAAGAAATTTGAAGCTAAAACGAATTAAAGATGAAATGTTGAAGAAGAAAATCAAGCAAACAGCTTAATGGATTAAATTGAATATTATATTAACATTTCAATATAAAAGAATTGCAGCGCAAAGTGAAGAGACCAAATTGATGTTGTTATTTCATTGCCACGTGGCAATCTCTAAAGCAACTCGTCACGTGATGCATGGCAGTGTGAAACAAATAATTTGAGGCAGTACTGTTCTAAGCGGACAGTTCACGCGACGGATAAAAAAGAATCCAATTCCTTTTGGTTTTGGATTTCTAATTTGTTTGGTATGGAATTATTTTATTTAGGGTTTCTCTATTTGTAAATAGGGCATGAAAAGTTATTCTTTAGGGAGCAAGAATCAAAAAACAATACACAATATAAATTTTCTTCTAGCTTAGGAATTTTGGAAGAGCCGCCGTGGAGGCCGAAGAATTGTTATTTATTCTTTCTTCTCCTTTATTATTTATTTGTATTCGTGATTAATAAAAGATAGTTTAGCTATTATTCTTAGCTTTTTATGATTAACACAAGCATATTTATTTTAATAAATTTTGATTGTATTTTTAAGATAATGAGTGGCTAAATTTCATAACTAGGGTTGTGGGAACCATGAGCGATTAACAAAGTATGAATAATAACTAAGTAATTCTTGAATAGTGTTGAAGCATGCATTGATAATTTTTTCATCTGGAAGTCTTTTTAACGGTGCGCAACGTTAGAACTCGTCTTGTCGCTACTTGCCGGACCAAGGAGGTAGTTAATAAGAAAATAATTATTAACATAGATTTAGTGTGATATTATCTAATAGTCTAATGCCAATTGGTGCGAGGGTGAAAAAACTAAGTCATACATTGATGTGATGTCTAATATGAGGTAAAGGTAACGGTTAGTAAATTATACACGCATAGCCAGACTAAGGTGCGGGGTGAAATTGTCTATTTGTCGGACCAAGAATTTAGAGATACATAACTTACCATTTTGGATGTGATAGACTAGGATAGAATTACCGCGTTATGAGCTTATGGGGAACACTTTTCTAGTTACTTTTAATCATCTGAATATAAATAAATACTTAGTTCAAAGCTATTTTTATTATTTTTATTTTTTTCAACTTAAATCCCCCCAATATTTATATAATGACTATCGAGTTAAATATTTTCTATTGACAATATTCTTCCGTATTCTCTGTGGGATCGACCCCAACTCATAGTTGGGTAAATATATTGCATACGATCGTTATATTTCTTTTCAAGAAGTATATTTGAACGTTATCAAGAATGGTGCCGTTGCCGGGGAATGTGGCTTAGAAATTGTCTTTAATATTTATTTTGACTTGTAGTCCTTTTTTTGTTTCTTAGGATTAGTTTTAAATTATTTTTTATATTATTATTATCATATTTCTTTTACTCTTCTTGAGATGTCATCTGAAAAAGTATGTAATGATAAGTGTTTTTGCAATTCTTGCCCTTCTGATTTTATGGGTTCTAATAGGTTAATTTTTTCTCAACAAGATAAGTTGTATAGGGACATGGATGATTTATTAATACTTTGATATAAATCAATATGTAACCACAGTAGTGAATATGTCTTTGAATTTGATCTCTATTATTTAGATTGTGAGTTGAGTGCAAATATTAAAGACAAAATTACAGAAATCTCACTTTTTAGTTTACTTATTACCATTATCCCCTATAAGTTTTACAAATTTCCAAAATCTCTCATTTTCGCACATCAGATTAGTGTATCTCGCGCATCAGATTAATGTATCAGCGCTTATATTATTATATTTCGCGCATCAGACTAGTGTATCATGTATAAAATGTGCATCAAATTAGTGTATCATGTATAAAATGTAATGTATCTTACTTAACGATTAATGTATCTCGCGCATCAGATTAATGTATCAGCGTTTATATTATTGTATCCGTTTGATGGATTTCTGTAATTATAAACTTTTAAGGGATAGATTGTAATTTTGCCTTAAAAGTATGTGATTTCTGTAATTTGCCCAAGATTAAATCGTATGACACCCAACAATTTAGTAATAATATGTGTGAGGAAGAAAAAATACTTATAAGTCAGCTTGAAGAGATAAAAGTTGAGGGCCAATTGCTTGATCATACTTTTATTGATGTTGTCATTGTTGAGAAGAGTACACTAGAGTTATGTAATGAAGTAGATAATATTATCTTTAAAAACTCTAGTATGTGTAAATATGAGGGTGTAAATAATAATACTATTCATAAGTTAGGGAGCACTAGACCTCATTCCAATCATTTTTCCATATTATGTTTAGATGATGAAATATTAATTGAGTCATCTAAGTCTATAGAAGAGTGTATGGGGGAGGAACAATGTGTCAATATTCTTGAATTTATTGTTTCAATATCGATGAATTACATTCCTCACTTAGGATCCAAGAAGTGCATAATGTGATAGCTATTGCTTGGGACCTTTATTTTTGTACCACCACCCCTTGAGCGTAATAGAAAAAATGAGTTAAAATTGGGGGTGCAATTCATATCTTCAAAGTGGAAGGAATAATAGTAAAATTGATGGTGTCGTGCCACGATGTTAAATTAAGCGCTTATTGGGAGGCAACCCAATTAGTAGTGTAACTTCTTATTTTATTTTATTTCTATTTTATTAGTATCACTTTTTTTTTCTTTTCTTGTTTTTGCAAATTAGGGGAAGTCTGAGTACAAAGAAAAATGAAGCGAAGGAGCATGTTTGAGCTAAAATGTGGGGTGACGACCCTTGATGAAAATTAAGAGAACATACTACTAGCTAGGCCTAAAGGCCTCAGGGAGTTTTCCTAACCCTTGTTTTAAATTTTATTTAATGCTTTGGGGACATAGCATCTTTTTAAGTGTAAGGTGGAGGAATAAATTCCTAGTTTTTACCGTTTTATTGAGTCTTTTCTTTTTTTAGAATGGGTTCCTTGGCTTTTGTTTTCGGTTCTTTTCCTGAGGATAGTCCCTTTGAACCAAGTGTCTTTTTATTTTCTTTTAGGAATAAGTTTTTTTATTATTTTTTTTGGAGAGAAAAGAAAAGACTATTTTGAGTTATGTGATACTTACTATTAGGGCCTAAGTTTGAGTAATATTTTCTTGTGAATGCTTGATTGCTAGTGAAATTGCAAACTTTTTGACATCTAGCTTCATGGTTGTGACTTTGTATATAGCTTATTTTACTTTGTAGTTTGTTATGATCTTGTCTCTCGTAGAAGTGGAATTGATCCATCTTGATTGATACTTGTGCCATGTGTGGTGAGATTTTGTTTATTCCATGTTTTGCATCGTAGTCTAGAACTTGCCCTGCATGTTATTGAAGCGAAATAAAAAGTGTTGCTTTGTTTAGGAGATGATAATAGGCTTTATTTGATTTATCTGGTAAATTTTAGCCTTATCAGATATTCTATCACTGGTTAGCCCTTTTGAGCCTGTAGCCTTTTGTTGGTAGCCATATTTTTCCCTTGATTATTTTGTTGAATCTCTAGTTTTGACACCTTGCTTCCTTGAGCATTATAGCATAGACTTATTCTAATTGCTAATTCTGAAGAAAAAGGGATGGTTGAGTGAAAAGGTTATCAATGATAGATACAAAGTTCTTAAAAAGCCCTAGTTGAAAGAATGTGATGTAACAAAAAAAAAAGATGAACAAAAAAAAGTTACCTTGATGATGGCCCTGTTCCTTCCAAGGACATTGTGCACCTTAACGCATGTAAAATACGTAAGTTGAGAGTGGTTATTAAGGGTGTTCACCGGTCGGTTTGAATCGGTTATTGGTCAAAACCAAAATCAAACCAACTTAATCGGTTTTAAAATTATCAAAACCAAACCAAATCAAATATAATAAACATTTATCGGTTTGATGGTTATCGGTTACAGTTTGGTTTGGTTCGGTTATTCGGTTATTAACCATACACAAAAATAAAAGAAATAATTCATTCAAAATGTTAAAAAAAGTGACAACAATCCATTCAAAACGAAAAATAGTTAGAATGACTTAAATTATTGAACTTTCGACCACTAAATTTACTATCAATAAAGCTTTAAAATTCACTATATTGTCCTAGAAGGAATAGACAATAACATTTTCAGTCCCACAAAGAATTGTCATAGACACTCATATACATGAAATCAATAAGATAAAGTTTCATTTTGGGCATTTTTGCTTTCAATAAGTAAATTATAAAGAAATTTTAATGAAAATATGTATAAGATCTTTAAAATTGTTTATAAAATAATATATTAAGTATGTATATTAATAAATATATGTATATAATTCATCGGTTCGGTTCGGTTATTTCTTCGATTTTTTTTAATAAAACCATAACCAAACCAAATACTATCGATTTTCAAAAATCTAAAACCAAACCAAACCCAAATAAAATTGGTTTTATTTTATCGGTTTGGTTCAATTTTTCGGTTTGAATCGATTTTTATCCAAACCGTGAACACCCCTAGTGGTTATTATGAAGGAAAACTTTTTTTTAAAAATGATTGAAACATTCTTGAGATGATGAGCATTACTTGTGAAATAGCTGTTGAAGAGAGGGCTGAAAATAATGTGTTATGATGTCTAAAATTGCAAAGTGCTTAAGAAGTGTAAGTCACTATTATTAAGTTTTCCTACCCATCCCCTAGTCTACATTACAACACGTTAAAGTCCTATTTGATCCTATTCAAGCATGATTAATTAGTGGAGATGTACATAATGGGCAAGCAAATGGTACTTTGTGCATACATGTGAATTTTCTTTGCGAGTGTGAGAGTGTTCTTTGATGCTAAGTCCTTAATTTATATTCAATCTTTTGATTTGAGTGTGTGGACTATTTCTCCTTGTGAGGGCATTTGTTTCATGATAGATAGGTGATTTTATTAACTTTCTTTGATGAGAGTAGGTGAGCAAGCTTAAATTTGATGAGTTCAAAGTCCTTCCTTGAGGTTAGGAGGTTAGAGGTTTGTTGTTTATTTGGATGTCTTGCGTAATGATTGAGAAGTGTACTTGATATTTTGAAATTGGTATATGGCCTAATTGTTTGTATTAACCAAAGTAATGATATTGCTAGTATGATTTTTTTGACATGAGTTTTAATGTTTGCTCGAGGAAAAACAAAAGTTTAAGTGTGGGGTGTTGATGTGAGATCAAAATACATATTTTTAATCATTATTTGTCTCATATTTATTATTTATATTTGTTCTTTTTGGGCATAAATTTTATGAATTGTGCTAAATTGTGTATTTTATTTGTAGGATTAAATTGATGGAAAAATGAAGAAATTTAAAGCTAAAACGAATTAAAGATGGAAGATTGAAGAAGGAAATCAAGCAGACATCTTAATGGATTAAATTGAATATTATATTAATATTTCAATATAAAAGAATTGCAGCGCAAAGTGAAGAGACCAAATTGATGTTGTAATTTCATTGCCAAGTGGCAATCTCTAAAGCAACTCGTCACGTGATGCATGGCGGTGTAAAACAAATAATTTGAGGCAGTGCTGTTCTACGCGGACAGTTCACGCGACGGAAAAAAAAGGAATCCAATTCCTTTTGATTTTGGATTCCTAATTTGTTTGGAACACAATTATTTTATTTAGGGTTTTCTATTTTGTAAATAGGGCATGAAAAGTTATTCTTTAGGGAATAAGAACTAAAAAAAACAATATATCATATAAATTTTCTTCTAGCCTAGGAACTTTGGAAGAGCCGTTGTGAAGGCCGAAGAATTGTGGTTTATTATTTTTTCTTCTTTATTATTTATTTGTATTCGTGATTAATAAAAGATAGTTTAGCTATTGTTCTTAACTTTTTATGATTAACACAAGCATATTTATTTTAATAAATTTTGATTGTGTTTTTGAGATAATGAGTAGCTAAATTTCATAACTAGGGTTGTTGGAACCATGAGCGATTAACAAAATATGAATAATAACTAAGTAATTCTTGAATAGTGTTGAAGCATGCATTGATAATTTTTTCGTCTACAAGTCTTTTTAACGGTGCTCAACGTTAGAACTCGCCTTGTTGCTACTTGCCGGACCAAGGAGGTAGTTAATAAGAAAAGAATTATCAACATATATTTAGTGTAATACTATCTAATAGTCTAATGTCATTTGGTGCGAGGGGGAAACCTAAGTCATACATTGATGTGATGTCTAATATGAGGTAAATGTAAGGGTTAGTAAATTATACACACGTAGCCGGACCAAGGTGCGGAGTGAAATTGTCCATTTGCCGGACCAAGAATTTAGAGATACATAATTTACCACTTTTCATGTGATACACTAGGATAGGATTACTATTATTAGGATTACCGCGTTATGAGCTTATGGGGAACACATTCCTAGTTAATTTTAATAATCTGAATATAAATAAATACTTAGTTCAAAGCTATTTTTATTTTTTTAATCTTTTTTCAACTTAAATCCCCCCATTTTTATATAACGACTATCGAGTTAAATATTTGCTATTGACAATATTCTTCCATATTCTCTGTGGGATCGACCCCGACTCATAGTTTGATAAATATATTGCATACGATCGTTTATATTTCTTTTCAAAAAAGTATATTTGAACGTTATCAATACACAAACTCAGAAGTACTCAACTCAGTTCAATTTCAAAGCAACAATAAACATGCATTATAAAGAAACCTTTTAAACAGTAGATAATAACTCAGATGTAGTTAAAAATACATTAATAAACTCTTTTACTCTTATTTGGGAGATTCTCTAACCGACAACCATCACTATGAGCTATGTGATAATACAGCGTCTCGCCCACGCTACCAGAACTATCCTATACCTTGCTGGACTCTAAGACATCCTCAACTAAGTGGATCCACTAAGCTATGCTTAAAAGCAATAAGGATTCATCTAAAAAGTATGACCTCTCTACCCATGTTGGCATACATGGTTTATGAGGACTTTGAATTGTCTGAACTCATCCCCATATCGGTGCTATATACTACTCCCAATAATATAACTCATGCTCATATGTTTAAAACATTTCCTCATCCTCAAACTTTGAGATTACTACTCAAAATGTTCTCTTAAAAGAGATCGTGCTCAAAACTCCTCATGAACTCATTCGGAAATCGAAATTTCCTCTTATTTTAAATGTAAAATAATTTACCCTTGGGAATACTTAGTTCCATTATATTCATTTTAAAAATATGAATTCAACGCTCCTCATCCTCATACTCAAGTACTCAAGTTCTAAAACAAGTTTTAAAAGTTTGTGAAAGACTTCTGAAAATGACTCGAAAGAACTTCCTTGAACTTTACTCTTAACTCTATCTTGAATTTGAATTATGAATTCAAGAGTTATGACTTGGATATATAGGATTTCTCATTGATTAGATGTAGTTAGCTAAAATCAGAAAGAGAGCGAAGATACGTTTTTAAAAAACTTAGACGGGACGAACGATGGAAGAAGGATGGGGGCAGGTAATCCTGGTACACTGAGTGGCTCGGGGCGCCATCCCCTAAACTATAGAGCACCATTTTTTATTCACTGCTTGTGCAGCGTGCCAGCCCGCTGGTGCATTCTTGGTGCGTCGCCCCAGGCCCTGCCCAGAAAGTCGGACGAATTTTCCTATTTGAATTTTAGCCCTAATTCACCTAGAATCGATTGATTTCTCCCAAACGATCTTAGATTCCTATACCCAAAATAAGTAAATGAAAATATACTCAAAATCAACTCTCAAACTCATTACATTCACCTCAAGAAGTCATCAAATTCCGTTATTAAAGATTTAAGAACGAAACTTCAAGAAACTCATCAAGAACCCCAACAAATGGATTGTCATGAACGAAATTAACTCAAGAAACTCATTATTGGCATGAGGTTGAATGAACCAATCACTATGAAAGCTTACATAGCTTGTAAGGATCAAATACTTCGCAAAATTCCTAGACAATCGCAAGAACCTTGAACGGACGCTTGAACTTCTCCTTTTTCTCCTCTTGAACTTCTCTCTAAAACCCTAAGTGTGTTTAGGGTTGTGAAAACTGATGTCAATCAGTTTAGACCCCTATTTGGGTGGGGGGGAAAGCTTAAAGCTAATGGGGTAGGGAAAAGACCAAAATACCCCTCTTTAATTCGGATGAACTTTCCTTAATCAGACAGACTGAACTCAAATGGGCATAACTCCCTCATCCAAACTTGGAATTTAGCAAACTTGGTTGTGTTGGAAAGAGGACTCAGAGACCTTTCATTTGATACCTTATGGGTCACCTAACTCATCGTGTACTGAAAGTTATGATCGTTTGAAGTTGACCCAGAACTCATAATTGAAGACTAACTTGCACAAATCTCAAATTAGCTCTTTCCAATTTAGTTCTTTCTAAGATTAGCTCTTTATAAGACCGAGGTGCTAAAATATCTCCCCCTTGGGAATATTCATCCTCGAATAAGATTCCTCTAAGTAGAACTAAGTGTGGAAACATCTAACACCCAGCTAGAACAGCCAACATGCAATTTAACATAACATAGCATATCAATTTGAAGAGTGCATTACAAAAAGTAATTACCTTGGGCTTGAATTTCTCTGGAAGAAAAGATATGTGGGTATCTATTATTCATATCCTCCTCAGCCTTCCAAGTAGCCTCCTCAACAAACTGATTCCTCCATAAGACCTTGACTGATGCGACCTCTTTGGTTCTCAACTTGCAAACCTGACGATCAAGTATCTCAACGGGTATCTCCTCATAATATAGGTTGTCCTTAATACTAATATCCTCGGTAGTTATTATAATTGTAGAATCGCCCATAAACTTCTTCAACATAAAAATGTGAAACACCGGATGGACTACTGCTAACTCTGATGGTAGCTCCAACACACAAGCTTCATTGCCAATATTCTTGGATATCTTGCAAGGACCAATATAATGGGGACTAATCTTCCCCTTCTTGCCATACCTCATAACACTCTTCATGGGTGAAACCTTCAAATAAACCCAATCGTCCACCTGAAACTCCAAGTCTCTCCTCCTAACATCGGTATAGGATTTCTGACGACTTTGCGTTGTTTCCAACCTATCTTGAATGATCTTCACTTTCTCCATAACTTGATGAACCAAGTATGGTGCTATCAACCCAGCTTCACCGACCTCAAACCATCCAATAGAAGACATACACATTCTCCCATAAAGAGACTCATAACGAGCCATCTGGATTCTAGAGTGATAATTGTTGTTGTAAGCAAACTCAATGAGAGATAAATAATCATCCCAATTACCCTTGAAATCGATCACACACGCCCTCAACATATCCTCCAAAGTATGAATTGTGTGCTATGCTTGACCATCAGTATGAGGATGGAAAGTAGTACTCAAATTTACCTTTAAACCTAAACCTTTCTAGAAAGACTTCTAGAATTGTACGGTGAATTGTGCACCTCTATTTGAAATGATGGACACCGAAACTCCATGAAATCTGACTATCTCTTTAATATATAATTTGGCATAATCTTCTGCTGAAAATTAGTCTTTACCGATAAGAAATGGGCTGATTTAGTCATCCGATCTACAATCACCCAAATCGAATCATGTTGCCTGCGAGACCGCGACAAACTAGTAATGAAATCCATATTGATCATCTCCCACTTTCATTCTGGAAGATCTATGTTCTGAGCCATACCATCGGGGCTCTGGTACTCTACCTTGACTTGTTGGCACTTCGGGCACTTAGCGTGAACTCTGCAATACACTTTTTCATACTACTCCACCAATAGACTTCTCTCAAGTCACAATACATCTTCGTGGAACCAGGATGGATAGAGTATCTGGAGCTATGAGCTTCCTCCATGATCATCTCTTAGAGTTCATCCACATTTGGTACACACAATCTACCTTGATACCTCATGTCACACCTCACCCTAGGTTAGACGAACAAGTACCATATGAACACATGCTTTACAAGGGACCTATGATGAGAAAGTGAACTACTATGTATATAGATTTGCTAATGAGAATCTACATATACAACACATGTCAATTAGTTGAACCAATACATGTGAGAGGTAAAACTATGATTACAGATAATAGTTTTAAAATTTCTACAAAGCCTCTACTAGAATCCATGACTATACAACTATCAAAATACGCATAGTAAAGACTCGGCAAAGCCCTGAATCAACCTGGAGCTCACCAATAACCGTTGAGTATCATGTGCTTCTATGGGGGAGATCTACTAGGTGAGTACATGTACCTGCAACATGGAATGCAGCGTCCCCATTGAGGGACGTCAGTACTAAAGAATGTACTGAATATGTAAGGCATGATACACCCATATGTAAAATGAGAGCTCAAGTGAAACCAAATACAAATAGGTAAGGATTAGAGACCACCTTTGCTTATACTTTTGGAATCGTGTATGTTACTTTCTTTTATGTACTTTTTTGTGCACTCTAATCTTTATAAGGCATATGATATGAATGACCAGCTGATCAATGGTAGAAGAACATGACCCATTCTAGGCATTTAACCCCTGGGATGTTGTCCTCATAATTCAACCAATTGGGATTGGCCTATGCTAGACTTTCGCCCCTGAGCTGCCACCCTTCTATACCAATTGGGATCGGTACATGCTAGGCTTTTGCCCCTGAGCTTCCACCCTTCCATACCAATCGGGATTGACACATGCTAGGCTTTTTCCCCTGGGCAGCCACCCATCATTATACAGATTGCTTCACTTAGATTATTTAATCTTTGATATTATTGTTTTGGTGTTCATCACTCTTTTGAGATTGTTCTTTTGATGATCATAACTCTTTTGAGATTTTTGTTTTGGTGGTCATAGTCATTGTTAAGACTTGGAATCATGAACCACTAGTAGAAGACATGTGAATATGAACTTACGATAATAACAATGATATGGGAAGCAAATGTGACACCAATGTAATACTTAGGAGCTTATCTGACTCAGTAAGCATTTTGACATCTCAAATTGAAGCACATATCAAGTGAAGACATTTAACATTCAGTCAAGAGATTTGAACTCTATATTATAGCCAAATACTCACTAACTAATATCGAATACAAGGTACACATGAAAGTAGAACCAAGGGAGAACGTTGGAAGATTCAACTTAAGGACGGATACATATTCCAAGTAAGTACATATAAAATGTACAATAGAGCAAGTAGGGATCTTGTGAGGTAACATAATAGTCTAACACAATGGAGTAATAACTAATAAAGAGAACATATGAACATGTGACAAGATGACATATATGATGGAATAGACAATTGAAGCAAGTTGGCTTGATATGGGCAGATTCTATATCCATATAAACATATGTATCATGTGTAATCTAGGATCACTTTGATTTATATAAGGGGAATACGTGCCAAGGGAACTTTGACAATTAAACACATTTAAGCCTTGCATGTTAATACTTGGTAGAGTAAGCACGCACATTTAGTAATAAACTCATATTAGAGTACTCACTTTAATACTCTAGGGAGTAGGAACTGCAACTATGGATCAGTCACTACCAAGGGCACTTAGAAAGCTTACAAGTGTTGGATTCATGCCAAAGAAATAGAAAATCGAATAGCCTTACATACCTTGCTGCACAACTTTGGATATTACAATGAGTTAACCATCTTCCTTTCAGATTATTTATCTACAATGGAGTAAATAATAAAACTAACATTAGTAGTTGATAAACAAGTTTGGGCTACTTGATCAGACCAAAATAGTAATTGGCAGTAAGTCTATAATTGATCCCATCAAGGGTGTTTTTCCCACCCATTCTCCTCTAATTTTTTTCATATACTATACAACCTTCTTATATGGTCCTTTGAAACTCCTCAGGCTTCATAACATTTGGAAATCAATATACAAAGGGATGGCAGGAGGTAAGCTCATGCAACACTCAATTAAGTGGTGTACACTACACTTTCAATGTTCTATCCTTTAACCAGTTCCCATGACTTCTCTGCACATATCCAGCCACACCCCCTTATTTTACAATACACAAAACAGTCCCTAAGAATCACAATGTGGAAATACCAATATGAACATACGGCTTCCTATTAACATCCCGTGAGTTCCAACTAACATTACATTTAAGATGCTCAAAATGAGCTCACAATCAAAATTTAAGGGGAGTCCATCCATGGTTGTCCCAACCAGCACCTCCTTCCGGAACATTTAATGGTGAAGTTATGGACCAAAACTCTTGGAGCTTCTATGGCTTTCCTTAGGAGCAATTTTCTGGAGAATAAGTGATGAAGGAGATGTGATAAGCTTGAGTTCTTTAGAGGTCCCTTTTGGACGTTTTCACTTAATAAATTGGAGAAATGATATGGTCCTTTACTTATAAGGAAGCAGGTGTATCACCTCCTTAATTTATGCCACAAGTTTTTAAGTAGGTGCATCAGCTACTTGCTCTTTTCACTTAAATACAGTCCACTTATTCTAAGTAGGTTCCTCACCTACTTGCCCCTTTTAACTTAAAATTCAGTCCACTAATTCTAAGTAGGTGCATCACCTACTTGCTATTTTCTGTTGAAATGCAATCCACCAATTCTAAGTGGGTGCATCACCTACTTTCCCTTTTCACTTAAAATGCAGACCACTAATTCTAAGTAGGTGCATCACCTACTTGCCCTTTTCACTTAAAATACAGTCCACTAATTCTAAGTAGGTGCATCACCTACTTGTCACCTACTAGCTTAGTATAGTCAAGCAAGCACCTCACTTATTTTACACCATTTTCTCAATATTAATTTCTTTACAAGACTGTAGTACTAATACGCTTTGACTTTTACAACGAATACCACCTTTTACTATCCCGATTTTGAATTGTTTTTGAGTTCACTTAGTCGTATATGTGTTGGAAGGCATGGTGTATTGCAACTTTAAACCTACTATATTGTCACTAGTCGCTTAGGAAACCGAGTCCATAACTATACCACAAGGCAATATATAAGCGTCATATAAATAGAACTAGTACACGTAGAATATAGGGTGTAACACCTCAATACACCATCTCCCTCTTGTTCAAAAGCCATCACTTTTTGCTTATGAACATTTGCCTTAAATTCATGAAAAAAAGGATATTGGTCTTGTTTCTCCTTCACTTTAGACACTAGTAATGATTCAGCCCCATTCATCACCACCACTCAACCTTCATTGGAATCCAACAACCCGACTCCCAATCGTGCAAGTATGTGCACCTCTTTGGCTACTTCTTTCTTACCTTCCTCAACATGGGCAGTACTACCCATAGATAACCTGCTCAAAGCATCAACAACAACATTATCCTTACCTGGTTGATAGAGAATACTCATGTCATAATCCTTGAGTAACTCCAACCACTTCTTATGTCTGAGATTAAGCTCTTTCTGACTGAATACATATTGGAGACTCTTGTGATCGGAGAACACATCAATATGAGCACCATAAAGATAATGACGTCATATTTTCAAAGCAAACACTACAGCAACCAACTCTAGATCATGGGTTGGGTAATTCTTCTCGTGAATCTTAAGTTGTCTGGAGGCATAAGTTATAACTTTGCCATTATGCATCAATACACAACCCAGTCCAACTCTGGACGCGTCATAATACACAACAAAGCCTTGTGTACCCTTCGATAAGGTCAACACTGGGGTAGTAGTCAATCGTGTTTTCAATTCCTGAAAGATTTTCTCACAAGCTTCCGACCATTGAAACTTTGTTGTCTTTTGAGTCAACTTTGTCAACGGGGATGAAATAGATGAGAACCCCTCGACAAACCTTCTATAATAATCAACAAATCCTAGAATTCTAATATCAGTTGGAGATGTGGGCCTAGGCTAGTTCTGCACTGCCTCAATCTTTTGAGTGTCAACTCGTATCCCTTCAACAGATACAATGTGTCCTAAGAATGCCACAGACTCAATCCAAAACTCACACTTGGAAAATTTGACATACAACTCCTTATCCTTTAGAGTTTGGAGAACTACTCTGAGATGACTAGAATGATCTTTCTCATTCCTCGAATAAATTAGAATGTCATCAAAGCTGTCTTTGGAATGTCACTTTCTCTTACTCTCAACTGATGATAGTCAGATCTGAGGTCTATCTTAGAAAAGCTAGTGGCACCCTGAAGTTGATCAAAGAGATCATCAATTCTCGAAAAGGGGTTATTATTCTTTATCGTAACCTTGTTCAACTGACGGTAATCAATACACATCCTAAGAGAACCATTTTTCTTCCTCACAAATAAGACCAGAGCACCCCAAGTGAGGCACTTGGTCGAATGAAACCTTTATCAAGAAGGTCTTTCAACTATTCTTTTAACTTAGCGGGATCCATTCTATATGGAGGAATAGAAATAGGTCGAGTATCAAGAAGAATGTCTTTAACAAAGCCTATTTCTCTCTTAGGAGGGACTCCAGAATGATCATCTGAAAAGACCTCTGGAAACTCACTCACAACTGAAACTGACTGAATAGGGGGTGTCTCAACACTAGAGTCATTAACTCGGACTAAGTGATAGATTCACCCCTTGGAAACTAACTTTATGACCTTAAGGTACGAAATAAAATGACCCTTAGGAACTGCTGAACTACTCCTCCACTCAGTAATTGGCTTATTAGAAAACTGGAACCTAACTACTCGAGTTCTACAATCAATTGAGGCCTAACACAAATGAAGCCAGTCCATACCTAGAATAACATCAAAGTCCATCATATCTAACTCGACTAGGTCAGTCATGGTGTCCCTCTGATTGACATAAATGATACAATCATGATAAACTCTCTCAGCTAGAATAGACTCACCAACAGGTGTGGAATCACTGAAGGGCTCAATAAGTTGCTTGGGAAGAATATCAAAATTCATAGAAATATATGGAGTGACAAAAGATAAACTCGCACATGGATCAAGTAATGCATATACATCAAAATTAAAAAGATTTTGATCATACCAGCGACAACATCGGGGAATTATCTTGCTCTTGATGGCTGGTAATTGCATACTGATAGTTTGCTCTTCCGTTTGTCCCTGAAATAGCTCATTTAGGTGCAGCTCTGTCTGGCGGAGCCACTGAAGAAGATTGGGATCTATTTCCCCCATTACCACTACCCTACCTATTCGTAGGGCACTCTCTCATGAAGTGACTTGTCTGACCACACCTGAAGCAACCAGTGGAGCCATCACGACACGCTCTTGGGTGGTTCCTACCACACTTAGCACATGCAGGAGTCCAGTTGGCCCCTTGTGCCCCACTACCTTGAGACTGAGCAAGTCTAGCCCTGAAGTTCTCCGAATACTGATTCCTGAACTCACCTCTATTCCTTGGTGCAGGTGCACTAGCACATGATGGAGCAGGTCCATTTTACTTTTGTTGAAAAGATGACTGGTTTGCAATACTTTTCTGCTGCCCGAACTCATTACCTGTTGTCTTAGCCTTCTTGTTGTGAAACTCCTCCCTATATCTCACTTGTCTTCCTCAACCTGCTGCACATGGATCATAAGCCTGGTAATGTCCAAGTCCCCTATCAACATAGTTGCCTTACCCTCTTTTCTTGACAGGCGAGACAACCCAGATACAAGCAAGCTCATCCTGCTCTTCGTATCAGCGACCATCTCCGGAGCATAATAGGACAGTTGAGTGAACTTGAGGTTGTACTTGTGCACACTCGGGGATTCCTGTTTAAGAGTGAGGAATTCTCTTAGCTTTGCCTCTCTCAATTCACGAGGAAAGAAACCCCCCATGAAGGCCTCTACGAACACAGTCCAACTCACAATTGGTTCCCCTTCAGCTCTACTCTTTTTGCATTGGTCGTACCAGACTCTAGCAACACACTTCAGTTTGTATGCATCTAGTTCCACACGCTCAGCATATGTAACATGCATCACCTCAAACACTTTCTGCAACTCTTCCACAAAGTTTTCTGGATCCTCAGTGACACTTGTAGCGGTGAAATTTGGAGGATTCCTCCATAAGAACTCATGGATCCTAGATGTATCAGCCACATCCTGTCAATTCCCTCTCTATTGCCCAGCTTGGTTGGTCACAACTTGACTCAACATCCGGATAGAATCCCATAACTCAACATTATCGACCTCTCCTTGGGGTTGCACTTCTTGTGCATTGGGGACCCCTTGATCCTTAAGATCAACATTTCTCCTAGAAGGACGGACTCGAATAGATCTTCATGAAGGCATGATCTGAAAGATACGCGCAAGCTCAAATTAGAAAGAAACTTTTATAGAGTTGAACTCTATCGCACGATAAGGGTAAGTGAGATATTTCCTAAATGTCGAAGACTCCTGATTATATATTTTGGCACGCTTCACACTGATAACTAAGACTCAACAGATACCGCTTCATAGACACCCTAGGACTCTTGAACTCTATGCTCTCATTCCAAGTATGTCATGCCTCGAGCCTACACCTTGGACGTAACTAGAACTCAAGAACCATTGCTGGCCCCAAGCAAACCCTTGGCTTGGCTCAACTCTCAGCGAAAGACTTACTCAACAATAAATAAACCTCAAATATAACTCAACCCATAAATATATCATTACTAAAATTAGTTTATCTCAATATAGTCTGAAATGTTCAATAACATAAATGTTCACCTCAAGTCTTAAACATTTAACAATATAAATGGAAAAGACTCATCAAAACACTACTATCTATGAAGCCTTTAATGACAATGATGGAAGTCGGGAAAAGACCCACCACATCCTAACAAAACTGAACCTGAACTCATGTATCTACATCATGAAAGATGCAGGCCAAGTGGTGCTAGTACATGGAATGTACGAGCATGCAAGGGGATCTCTAAAGCACAGACATAAGCTTGAACTGTTAAAAAGGAAGAACATACTCACTTCATCTCAACTCAACTCAACCCAAGGATACTCAAAGATATAAATTCAGAAGTACTCAACTCAGTTCAATATAAAAGAAACAATAAAGATGCATTATAAACAAAGCTTTTAAAATAGTAGATAATAACTCAGATGTAGTGAAAAATACAATAATAAACTCTTTTACTCTTATTTGGGAGATTTTCTAACCGACAACCATCACTAAGAGCTATGTGATGCACATCTCGCCCACGCTGCCAGAACTGTTGTATACCTTGCCGGGGTATAAGACATCCTCAACTAAGTGGATCCACTAAGGTATGCTTAAAAGCAATAAGGAATCATCTAAAAATTATGACCCTTTTACCCAAGTTGGCATACATGGTTTATGAAGGATGAGGGCAGGCGATCCAGGTGCACTAAGTAGCGCAGGGTTCCATCCCCTAAACTACAGAACACCATTTCTTGTGCATCGGTTATGCGTCACCCCAGGCCCTGCCCAGAAAACCCGATGAATTTTCCTCTTCTATTTTTGGCCCTAATTCACCTAGAGTTGATTTATTTCTCACAAACTCTATTATATTCATATACCTAACATAAGTAAATGAAAATATACATTAAAATAACTCTCAAACTCATAATATTCACCTCAAGAACTCATCAAATCCCATTATTAAGATTTAAGAACGAAACTTCAAGAAACTCATCAAGAACCTCAATACATGGATTGTCATGGACGAATTTAATTCAATAAACCATGATTGGCGTGAGGGTGAACGAACCCATCACTATGAAAGCTTATATACCTCGTAAGGATCAAATCCTTGGAAAAATTCCTCGAAGATCGCAAGAACCTTAACGAACGCTTGAACTTCTCTTTTTTATCCTCTTGAACTTCTCTCTAAAACCCTAAGCGTGTTTAGGATTGTGAAAACTGATATCAATCAGTTTAGACCCCTATTTGGGTGAAAAAAATACTTAAAGCTATGGGGTAAAGAAAAGGCCAAATTATCCCCTCTTTAATTCGGATGAACTTTCCTTAAATTGGACAGGCTGAACTTAAACGGGCATATCTCCCTTATTCGAACTCAGAATTTAGCAAACTCAGTGGTGTTGGAAAGAGAACTTAGAGACCTTTCATTTGATACCTTAAGGGTCACCTAAGAGAACTCAAAGACCTTTCATTTGATACCTTAAGGGCCACCTAACACATGTTATGGTTGTTTGAAGTTTACCCAGAACTCACAATTGAAGACTAACTTGCATAAACCTCAAATTAGCTCTTTCCAATTTAGTTCTTTCTAAAATTAGCTTTTTCTAAGACCGAGGTGTTATAAAAATTCCGACACTAATGCTAAGAGGAGAGATTTGGAGTTTGAAGTAGATGATTAGATCTATTTAAAGGTTTCATCCATGAAAGATGTTATGAGTTTTGTAAAGAAAGGCAAGCTTAGTCCCTGATTTATTGGCCCTTATCGGATAAGGAGGATTATAGTGTAGCTTATGAGTTAGAGTTACCATCAGGGTTACAGGTTGTTCATCCAATATTTTATATCTCCATGCTTAAAAAGTTCTTTAGAAACCCTTCACTCATTATTCCCACGGAGAGTTTTAGTGTGAACAAGAGTCTGTCCTATGAAGATATTTCGGTTCAGATCTTTGATCGTCAGGTTTGCAAGTTGAAGACCAAAGAGGTTTGATCAATCAAAGTTCTTTGGCAGAATCAATTTGTTGAAAAGACTACATGGAAATTTGAAGAGGACATAAAAGTCAGGTACCTCCATCTCTTTTCCTCTAATTCAGTTTCAGCCGAAGGTATTAACTTCTCCTAAGTACTCTTTCGAATTCATGTGTTTCCGTTATTCCCATGTTTTCTATTTGTGTGCATAATCATAGAATCCATTTTTACTTCATGATCTAGACAAAGTCAGTCACTCTCTTAGTTTTATATGTTTTTATGTGAAATTTTGCATCCATGTTGGGGTGTTAGATCTCCCTACTTCTTACGTGCTTAGTTGAATTTAATTCGAGGACAAATATTCTCAAGGAGGAGATATTGTAACACCCTATAAGTGTAAAGGTCAGTTGGAAGTTGAAAGGGCTGCAAAACTGGTGCAAAAGTTGGTAGTGCTCTGTTCCGTTAGCCCATGTACGAACTATATATGGTTGTACGGGCCATGGATACCCATATGTGCTCAGTGGAAGAAATTCTGGAAAATATCAAGTCTCAGATGAGTTTTTACGAGCTAACAGGATGGCTCGTGCATGGTCTACGGGTCTTACTTATGGCTCGTTTATGTGGTACTCAGACTTAGTGAAACTTTAGTACCTTTGTTCTACAGAAGACAAGTATTGGTCATACGTTAGTCAATGTTTTGTGGATGGTGCATCATGGTTTGCCTTCAAAAACTTAAGATTCCAGTACGTGAAGTATGACTAGCCAGAACGGCCCGTCGATAGAAGTACAAACCACACGTAGCATCAGTGGTTGGAGGCCTGAGGACCCAGGCCTAAGTTTGAGACTCAATGTACGGGGAGATTTTATTGGTCATTGGAAAAGAGTACGGGTTGTTGATTGTGACATATGGTTCCTCGTCAGAGACTTAGACTTTCAGCATATGGGATGTACGAGTAGACAGTACAGTCCGTAGATGTTAGTATGGACCGTAGACGGTTCGATAGTGTTTTAGTAAGGCTATTTTAGCCTTTTCCCATTATTTCTAAGACTAAAACCCGACGGTTTTACACCTAATAAGATTCATTTCAGTTGAGCTCAACCCTAACACTCTCATAACAATTCCCAAGACTTTGACCAAGGATTCAATAAGAGAAACTAAGGTTCCAAGCATCTCCAAGAACCTTGATCTTCTAAGTATGTAAGACTATTCATAGTGATGGACTAAGTTCGTCCTCATGGCTAACATCTAAATTCAGTAAGTAAGAGTTAAATCTAGAAATCTACCCCAAGTTCCCATGAATTATGAACTTGGACTTTATTCCTTATTCTGAGCTCCAATACTATCATTGAGATTAAAGTTATTCATGCATTTTTACTTCTGGAATTATTGTTCATCTTTATTTCATCACCGAACCCTGTTCAGTCAAGAATTGTTGAAAGTTTTGCATAACTATTTTCATGCATTGACTACTGAATTAAAGTAAGTTCAAGTATTTAAGTTACCATTTGAGAAGAGTTTGAAGGAACACTACACGTTTCAAATGCAATGTTTTCATAATAACAACATGATTTGTTTTAAGAAAGCAATAGCCAGTTTAAAGCTTTAACGGATTTTCTTCATATTCGTTCTTATATTCAGTTAACTTATTTATAGTCTCTTATTCAGTTCATTTACTGGTTTCCTCCTGCTTTATTATATACCGTACATTCCGTCTACTGACATCATTCAACGTTGCATCATTTCATGATGTAAATATAGATATTCAGGATCATCAACATGCGCTTTATTCAACTTTTGGTTAGACCTCTTTGATTTTAAAGAAT
Source organism: Solanum gracilifrons (assembly GCA_029582605.1). Taxonomy (NCBI): domain Eukaryota; kingdom Viridiplantae; phylum Streptophyta; class Magnoliopsida; order Solanales; family Solanaceae; genus Solanum; species Solanum gracilifrons. Next base: position 186,400 of record JAJOOH010000994.1, read on the forward strand.
TCCAGTCATATTGATTTAGTAGTATGTTTAAGGTAATGTTGAGTCTTGTATCGACACCTATCTTCAAATAGTAAAGACTTTATAGATAGAGAGAGTTAGAAAGTTATTTCAGTTTTCTTCTCAGACATTTTGATAAAATTGTATTTATTTATATTTAGTCTTTTAGACAAACTCATTAGGTTCAGTTTATTGTTTTAAATGATCATCAGTTTGAATTTTCATTATGTATCGGTTTAGTCTTCCACTAAGTTGTTAGCAAGGTCAAGAGTTTGCTTAGGAACCAACAAAGGTTTTCGATTATCGGTCATGTTTAGAATATAGGCTTGGGGTGTGACAAAAACCTTGTACGATAGGAGGTGTAGTTCTCTGGTTGGGTGATTTGATATTTTTAGGATTATATAGAGAATGTGATTCAAGAAAGACTTCTCGCATCTCAGAGCAGGCAAAAGAGTTGTGCGGACAGAGAGTTTGTGATTTGGAATTCATAGTTGCGAGAAAATTATGTTGAAGGTGTCACCTATGAAGGTTGTCATGAAGTTCGTAAAGAAGGATAAATTCAAATCGAGTTTATTAGTTCATTTGAGGTATGTATGCGCATTGGTTTGATGTCCTGATAAGAGTTGAATATTTTTTGTATTTTAGTTCTTAAAAATTATATCAACTCCAAAAAAATAATCGCACCGAAAAATATTGCATAAGGAGTTTAGCGTTCTCATTCATGAAAGAGTATTATTTCTCAGCCCTTAAATTATAAGGGGCTAAAGGGCAATGGACTCATAATTTTAACACTTAGGGGTCATTTGGTAGAGTGTATTAGGAAATAATGCATGCATTATTTTGTGTATTACTAATACCTTGTTTGATAATCATATTCAGTCTATGTATAATCAATTATTCCATTAGTTATACACTCTATAGTGTATTCGGTATGTATTACTAATACTGTGAATTTTAGGTATTAGTAATGCAATAATTTTAATGCATGTGTTAGCATGGTTAAAGATCCAATTGCACTTTAAAATCTTTGTACATCTTTTCCACCATAATTATGGAGAGTATCTTTGTAAATAAATGTTTTTATGTCGTGCATGCTATTTTTAATGCACCAAATGAAACAATGAATAAAAATAATTTATGTATAATTAATGCAATAATTACCAATACACTATATTTAACATTATTCTTATACACTCTACCAAACGACCCTTGAGGGATAATTTGATAGGATATACTCCCTCTACTCAATATTAAATGAAATTTTGGGGCTTTTTTCATTGTTCAAAATAATTGAGTTGTTCAAAGTTTAACATGGATGTTTGAATTCTTCTTTTCCATATTTTCCCTTTCTTTGGATGAATTTTAATATTTTTTAGGAGATAAATTACACTACTTATAAAGTTATATTTATGATTTCACAAAGGACAATAGTGGAAAGATTGGTTATAAATTGTGTCTTTGAATGATTTTTGTAATAAGTGTGACAAATTCAGTAAATATGGAATGGAGGATGTATTAGAGAATCAAATACATGTATTAGTGATTGTGATATTATTTAATTCTTTGTTTGATAGAATTTTTAGTCTATATATAACTAATACTTTGTCGTGATAATTTCAGCTTGCATGACCCTCTTGATATTCTCATAGTTATTGTTATTCAATGGTCAAAATGCCTTTGTTCAAGTCACAATATAATAACCTTAAATCTTGACATGCTCATAGTTAATGTTATACGTAATTTTTAAAAGGGTAACTTACACAAATCACACTACTTTAGGATCTAATTACTTATTCGTACTAGTTTGCATATTACATTTCTTATTATATTTTGGGTCTCGGATATATGTATTTATCTCTTTTTGATACATGTATCTCGTATCATTGAAAATGATATTAATTAACGAGTGTGTTTATTTAAGAGATATGACTGAAAGCCATTAATTAAGCAGAAAATCACGTTTGCAACAACTTTAAAAGGTATGACATATCACAACTCCTAAAAAAGATCAAAAATCAAAATCCTTCTTTTCTTGGTGATTCAGCAAAGTTTAGACTTCTTAACTAAGATTCACAAACTATTATTCAGATACATGCTTATATTTTGTCAGATACATATACACTTAATCGGATACACTGATAAAAAATAGATACATGTAATCGTAACTCAATAATGTATCGTATACATCAATAATATGCCAGATACATTCATAAAACTCCAATAATGAGTAAATCTCGAATACATGTGTATATTTGTTCAAATACAAATACACTCTATTAGATATACTGATGAAAATAGATACATATAATCTTAACTCAACAATATGTCAAATACATGAATAATGTGTCTTATACATCAATAATTTCAATCAGATCCACAAAGTCTCTTTCTCATTTTCTTCCTCATTGAGGTTAATCACAATTAATGCATAAACCCTCTTTTCATTTGCAATAAATTATATACTATCTTTCTCTCTTTTTTCGTCATAGTTGTTGCATTTTTGGATTTTCAATTTAAGCGTCTGAAAATATCGAGAATTATAGTGGTAATTTTCATGCCAATTTTTAGCAACAATAAATACACAATCTTCTCATTTGGAGAATCACTGGTCATGAAAGAAAACTAAGAAAACTTTAAATCATTGTTAGTTTTACCTTAACTTTTTAAAACTAGAAGATAAAATAAATTGAAATGTATCGCGGATATATGACTTTGAAAATGATTAAATAGACACAAACCTCAAATTGTTGTGTTGTTTATTTTTAAAGGTTTAATTGTAGAATTCGTGATAGAGAGAAGGAAGAAAGAGAGAAAATGGTGATAGAGATGGAGGTTGATGAGAGAGAGGAGGAGAGAGAATTGATTAAAATGAAAGCTTAAATTGGGATGATGCAATTGTGCAAATATCTAATTTTAAGGAATATGAGTGTCTAATGGTATCTTCAATAATCATATATACATATAGAAAAAAGAACCATAGGCGGCCTGTTTACGTGGCGCCACCACAAACCAGGATTCTCTTTTAATTTATTTATTTCCAAAATTAGCCTTCCCTTTCATAAAAATTTGTGATTTTTATGAAAACTTGTGACTTTTACGAAGAGTTGCGACTTTTATGAAAAGTTGCAATTTTTATGAAAAGTTGCGACTTTTATGAAAAGGTGTGACTTTTATGAAATGTAGTAATTTTTTCAAACAGTTGTGACCTTTCCGATGGCACAATAAATATTTGTTCACACTACTCTTTGTTGTCTATAAATAGAGGGATTTCCTCTTATTTCAAAACAACGAAAATTTTAAACTTCTTCTTCTTCTGCACAATTAAATATTGGTGTACTTTGCTCCTGTTGAGTTACTCACTGATACCATTATTTTTGTATCAATACACTGATATTTAGAATCGTTCTATCCTGAGAGGACCTATTCCTTTAAAAATCGGGTACTAGAGGGAAATAATTTCATTAAAGGGACAATGTACATTCAGTGGGCTCGATGTTTTCCTTTTTGTTTCATTCTATTGTTACAAATCCTGGTATGTTTTTTATAGTCATTAATTTATGCTTATGTTATTAATTATTGTGTTTGAGTACATGTTTTAAACTTTATTGTTTATGTTTATGCTTTTGATCATTATGTTGAAGTAAAGATATTTTAATCAATAGTTTGATGTAATCATTAGACTATTGGTGTCATGTAGATTAGAATTCTTAAACTTGTAAAATAAATGACTTTGATCTTTATAGAGTTTTCAGTGGCTAAAAGATCCATGGGATGTCCAAGAAGGAACTTTTGAGTGTTCAGAAGTTATGGTGGTTCCACACTACCTTGGAGTTTTAGTTATTCAACTTTCTATCTTATCGAGGTATTCAATCGATTAGTGACATAAAAAAAAGGAATGTAGTGGGATGGTAAGTATTGTACTCAATCTTAATCAAAAGTTTGGGGTTCAAATTTTGGATTGGAGTCAATGAATTACCCCTCAAAGTAGGATGAATCCATATTAATCAAATCTTAAAGAAATACTTATCTCCTTATAAACATTAGATTAAAAGTCGAAAAAAAATTTAAAGGTTTAACCATATTGATCGAAACATAAACAAAAAAATATGCCTTTTTGCTATCAAAGTAGAGTCATCGACTGCGAATGATTTTGAATAAGGGACTTGCCAAGACATAATTTAATCCAAATTATTTGAGCAACATACGTTAGTTCATTGAACTCCAAGAGATGTATTTTTAAATTTTTATTTACTTATCAAGTACAACTAATTGCATAAGATGTATAAGATTTAGATTATGTATATAGAGGCCTTGAATAGGAGAAAAACTCTCGCAATTGATGAATAAAATGTTTGTACCACTTTTTAAAAATACAAATATAGACAATGAAACAATTACATGTCTTTTCTAAAGACTTTGGTAACGAATAACTACAGTAAAATGAAGAATTAATAACAAAATGCATACACACTTAGAATCAAATCTTTTTGGTTTTAAGATTAAAAATATATTTCATTTCATCTTTGGATAAAATATTCTTGACAATTTATCGTAGGGTTGTACCCACTCGAAAACACTTATATTATCAAATGTTCAGAAGTAGATTATTGACGTAGTTCACCACCGCGCGAAGCGCGGACAATTTACCTAGTATATGTATAATAAACAATTCATTAAAAAGGTATAAAACATAAATGTGCCTTTTAACTTGATCTCATTTTACATTTATACCCTCCAACTTTGAGTGTGCACAAGTAGGCACTTGAACTTGTATAAAGTTAAACAAGTAGACAAAGTCCTACATTGGATAATACACATACGACACAAATTGTCATGTAGGATGCCACATAGGATGTGTGTTTATTTGTTCAACTTTATGCAAATTTAAGTGTCTGCTTGTGCACATCCAAAGTTGAAGGACATAAATGTGAGCTAAGGTCAAGTTAAAAGGCATATTTATGTATTATGCCTATTAAAAATGATAATATATGTAATTGTTTGAAAATAGAAATAAGGTTATTAGATATGGTAGTGAAGTATGTCTAATGAAGTAGTTTATACTTTCAAAAACACTAGGAGATTAAAAATGAAATAGAAAAAGACTATTTTAGACACGATTACAGGGGAATTCAAATTAAGGTTGACAAAAGAGTTTCAGAATCAAGAAAAAGTGACACATGTCTTAATTATTGAGTAGATGTGACAATTTTAAGATTAGTGTTAATGACACTAATTTTAAAACCCTCAAGTTTTATTATTTACACAAAAGCTTTATTTTCCCCATCCCATCGCACCCCTCCCTTCTCTCCACCCGTCTATCGCCGCAATCCCCTCCCCTTCTGTCACCGTAACTACCGTCATCACCACTTCCTCGTCTACAACAACCATAATTTTTCCTCCATCGCCACCACTTTCTCATCTTCTTCCTCTTTTGTCACCATTGTTGCCACCTCCTTCTTCTCCTACCGATGTCTTCATAACAACCACCACCTCCATCTTCATTGTTACCACCAACATCTCATTTGACACCCTACCACCCTCTCTTTTACCTCACTTGATGTAACAATTATCGTAGTTTCTGAACAAGTTTCAATAGCTGCTACGACAACTTTAGTAGTTGTTGTAACAACTACAACCGTTGTTGTAATAACTTCAACAGTTATTGTAACAACTTCAGTAGTTGCTTGATTTTCTGCAGATTTTTTCAATGACTTTAAAAAATCTTCAAAATTTCTAAAATCAAAGTAAATTAGTTTGTCAAATATAGCCAAGAAGAGAAAATTAAATACGGTAAAATGATCGTCAACGACAATGATAGCAATAAGAAAGAAGAAGAAGAAGGAGTAGTAGTAGGAGGAGGAGGAGGAGGAGGAGGAGGAAGAAGAAGAGGGACAAAGAAAACTTGAAAGAGATTTTAAATTTTTAAATTTAAGAAGAGAGGGAAAACTTTTCAAACATTTTGAGATATTAATGTATAGCCTAAATTTTTTATGTATTCTAATCAAGTCCACTTTTCATTTAATCCTATGTGACTAATTCAATGTCACTTATTTTAATTTAAAGACTTGAATACACCTTCTACTCATTTTTCACCGGTTACAGATGGCTAAATTAACTAAAAAGCAAAAAAATCGTGGAAAATATTTCACTCTCTCCCTTTATTTTTTTATTATTTGCCTCCCTTTCCTATTATTTTCCTCTTTTCATTGTCTTTTCTCTCGCTTTACAGAAAATGAAAATAAAAATCTTTCTTTCAAAATTGAAGTCTTCTTCAACATAGCTAGCTTCAAATTTCAGGGAAATTTACTTCAATCTTTGCAATATAGAGTTTTTAAAGTGAAAATTAAAATAAGGGTTTCTGTATTTTATTTTATTTTTGGGAAAAGGCACAAGTAC